>JASIRB010001182.1:0-37664 GCA_030323885.1 Branchipolynoe longqiensis | reverse complement strand
TCCATTCATCAATCACAGTACAATGCAGTGGTCACATGACTAAATCCTCCAATTAGAATACAATGCAGTGGTCAATGATCATAGCACCTTTAACTGTGAAAGCAGTGAATAACACTTCATGCAGTGTGCCTGTTGCATTAGAAAGTGCAAAGCGAATTATATCTAAGTCAGATACGTCACATGCCCCCTCCCCTCCCCCCCCATGTGGGCGGGGGAGGGGGCATGTGAGGTGACTCTTCCAAAGACTGTTCTTAGCCAAGCTCGGAAGTGACACTCCCTCCAAAGACTATTCAATTATACAAATTCTATACTCAATGAATAATAGTTTACCAATTTCACACATCCCTCATATGCCTTTGGGTTTTTATATATTAACATTTATCATTATATAGACAGTTTGCAATTTATTATAGTAACTTTACCATGGTTCACATGTATTATATCGGACAATTTTACACGCAGTCTCATCACACACATACAGTCCCCATCACCCACAGTTCTCCACACCTAGACTGGCCCCACCCACTTCCAACACACCCACCCACTCCCCCACACACCACCCACTCCCCACACACCCACCCATCCACACCCACACATCCGAAGTCTCCTCACACACCTACAGTCCCTATACCCACACTTCTCCACACATACCCTATATGCACACTGCTTCACACTTACACTGGCCCCACCTACTCCCCTGACACCCACCCACTCCCCACACACCCACTCCCCACCCACACACCCACCCAGTCCCCAGCTACACACCCACACCTATACCCGCACACATCCACGCCTCTGCACGCCTTCGCGGCGTGTGCAATAAACAGCATGTGGTGACATTTCCTGTTACTCTAATCAGGCCGCTTCATTATTCGTGAACTAATTAGGCACGTTCTTGTGCACACAGAATCACAGCTTAAATAAAGCGGGCGGCATATCTCAATTTACTCATGGGGGAACATGAAGAGGGCCAGTGTCAGCAATCTAACGCCCCCCCCCCCATCACCGCACCACCACCGCCACCCGCAGCCTCACCTAACCCCCACGCACACCTGCGGGGGTGGGGAGATATTGTTTTTAAGTTTTGTTTGTTTGTTGTTGTTTTTCGTCCTAGCAACATCTAAGGTCATATCAGGACGGGTACCAACTTGTGACAGTGCACACTCTTGGCGACTTTATAGTGCTGTCCCACTGGGAAACCAGGCCGCCGGCACCATGACCCGGTATCCCACTCAGTCACATTATCCTGACACTGAGCACACCAGTCCTTGCCCTATCCTAATAATGCCGAGCGCCTGGCTAGGAAGCGACAAGTATCAATTTTAAAGTCATTGGTTTGACTCGACCGGGACTCGAACCCACGACCCCACGATCTACCAGCATGGGAGACGGACGCTCTAACTCATTCGGCCATCCCGTCTGGTCTTTGTTTTTAAGTCATTGCCTGGCGAGACTTGGAATTTAAATCTCCTGCAGAGAACGAAGCAATTGCCTGCTCTATATATAACTCAGACGTCTTAGATAGTAACACCTTAAGGGCGCATTCCATATACGCGTAATGCGTAATGCGTTATGCGTTACGCGTTATGCGTTATGCGAATGCCAGCATTCCATATACGCGTAATGCGTATTGCGTTATGCGTTATGCGTTATGCAGTGAAGTATATAAAAAGTATATAAAAAGTACACACACACAGCAACAGAGACACAAAGACACAGAGACACATACACACACAGAGACACAGAGACACAACACAGAGACACACACACAGAGACACACAGAGACACACACAGATACACACACAGAGACACACACACAGACACACAGACACAACACAGAGACACACACACAGAGACACACACACAGACACACAGAGACACACACACACAGACACACACACATATACACATATACACACATAGAAACACACACACAGACACACACACAGAGAATGGGACGGTCCAAACATTGCTCAGTTTAGCTTGCTTGGAGGGATGTTAGGACCGTCCCAAATATGAAGACTGCTTCCTAACAGGTCCGCCGCATAAACCTACACGGATGTCCGTAATTATCAGTCGCCTCCTCCAGCCTTATATCAATGGACAAATGCGACTGATGCTTTTCTGTTGGCAGACACAGAGACACAACACAGAGACATACACACAGAGACACACAGACACACACAGATACAGACACAGAGACACAACACAGAGACACACAGACACACACACAGACACAGAGACACACACACACACAACAGACACACACAGAAACAGAGACACACACAGAGACACAGAGATACACACACAGACAGACACACACACAACAACAGAGACACAAAGACACAGAGACACAGACACACACAGAGACACAGATACACAACACAGAGACACACACAGAGACACACACAGAGACACACACACAGACACACACATACACACAGACACACACAGATACACACACAGACACACACAGAGACACAGAGACACAACACAGAGACACACACACACAGACACACACAGATACACACACAGAGACACACACAGAGACACAGAGACACAACACAGAGACACACACACACAGACACACTCACAGAGACACACACAGACATAGAGACACACACACACAGACACAGATACACACACAGAGACACACACACACAGAATGGGACGGTCCAAACATGGCTCAGTTTAGCTTGCTTCAAGGGATGTTAGGACCGTCCCAAATATGAAGACTGCTTCCTAACAGGTCCGCCGGATAAACCATCTCTGGGCTTACTGGCACGAAAGCCTGCTGGAATGTTGGCTGGCTGGCTGGTTGTTGGAGTTTTACGTCCTGGCAACACTTAAGCCCGCTATTACGTTGGCTGGTTTATTGTTGGAGTTTTACGTCCCGGCAACAGGGTAGGACATATCATGATGGATACCGATTTGTGGTAGTGCACATTCATGGCGAATTTATAGTGCTGGCCAACTGGAAGACCAGGCATTAATAGGACACGGCAAGGACTGGTTAGCTCAGTGTCAGGATAATGTTACTGAGTGGGATATCAGGCCATGGTGCTGGCAGCATGGTTTCCCAGTGGGGCAACACTATAAAGTCGCCATAAAATCGCCATGAGTGCGCACTGTCACAAGTCGGTACCCGCCTTGATATGACCTTAGACGTTACCAGGACGTAGCACTCCAACAACCTATTCAATCCCCTGACCTATTGATCGTTGTCCAAAGAGAAAAAAAAAAGAGATGCACTTTAGATGGTATAAATCCTGGGTACAGTTTTTTTTGGGGGGGGGGAGGGGCTACAATAGTTGATTAAGCTGGGGACATTTCAATCACATATACTTGATATTCCTCATTCCACTGTTCCTTGCCCTATCCTTGTAAGGCCAGGCTAGGTAGCGACAAATATACATTTTTAAGTCATTGGTTTGACTCGGCCAGGGTTTGGATCCCCTGACCTACCAAAGCGGGAGACGGGTGCTCAACTATTTCGGCCATCTGGTCCTTGCTATGAAGTCACCGAAGTGGATGACTATTTTCGTATGGGAGTTGCTTCCTGTTTCCGGTTAGACGCTAGTTTAGTGCATCCCTATGGCCGGTGTAGTAAATTAAAAACACTATCCCACAAAAACACTACAGTAGTTTTCAACCTAGATTCAAAACACTAAGGTAGTGTTTTCAAGCTAGTTGAAGGTATGTTCTAAACACTACTATGGCCATGCTGAAAACACTATTTTTAAGTTCAAAACACTACCTTTAAGTTCAAAACACTACTCTAAATGTTTGTGTATAATTGCTGCATATTCATTTTCAATTATAGTAGGGTGAGGCAGCATGCCGTAGGGTGGGGCAGTATGCAGTAAGGTGGGGCAGTATGCAGTAGTGTGGTGAAGAATGCAGTAGGATGGGCCAGTGTAGAGTAGGGTGGGGCAGTGTGCGCTAAGGTGGGGCAGTTTGTGGTACAGTGGGGCTGTATGCAGTGAGCTGGGAAAGAATGCAGTAGGGTGGGGCTGTATGCAGTTAGGTGGGGAAGAATGCAGTAGGGTGGGGCACTGTGCAGTAGTGTGGGGAAGTAAGCAGTAGGATGGGGCAGTATTTAGTAAGGTGGGGCTGTAGGGGTTGTTGTTGGTCGCTGTTTTATGTCCTAGCAACATCTAAGGTCATATCAGGATGGGTACCGACTTGTGACTGCACACTCATCGTGACTTTATAGTGCTGCCCCACTGAGAAACCAGGACGCGAGCACCATGACTGGATATCCCACTCAGTCACATTATCCTGACACTGAGCCAACCAGTCCTTGCCCTATCCTATTAATGGCTAGGAAGAGATAAGTATATATTTTAAAGTCATTGGTTTGACTTGACCGGGAACCAAACTCCCAACCTTCCGCATGCAAGACCCACGCTCTACTGATTAGGCCACATGTACTGCGCCCGGTGGGGCAGTAGGCAGTAAGGCAGGGAAGAATGCAGTAAGGTGGGGCAGTGTGCAGTAGAGTGGGGCAGTGTGCAGCGCATAACCTACTATTAATAGGCGTTTCAAACGCTGCAGCACCACCAGCGTATAGTAATATGTGGTGCACATGCTCCGGGGCTATCAACGTATACTACTAATACGTGCTTAAAATGCCACAGCACCATCAGCATATACTAATACGTGATGCACACACCACAGTGCTATCAACATATACTACTACGTGCTTCAAACACCGCAGCACCATCAGCGTATACTAATACATGGTGCACATGCTGCAGCGCTATCAGAATATACTACCAATATGTGCTTCAAACATGGCAGCACCCTCAGCATATGCTAAGACTTGGTGCACACACCCCAGCACTATCAGCATATACTGCTAATACGTGCTTCAAATGCCGCAGCACCATCAGTGTATACTAATACGTGGTGCACACGCCCCAGCGCTATCAGTGTATACTAGTTACTACTAATACATGCTTCAAATGCCATAGCACCATCAGCATATACTAATAATACAGGCCACAGTAGGGTCAGGGTGTCATGATAGTGGTTTTAAGTTAGTTTCAAAACCCTGCCGTAGTGTTTTGAATGGGATAGTGTTTTGAACTTCCGACACCGGCCTGGTATACCGGAAGTACATGCTGCGCACGTCTACCAGACCAGCACTGATGGCAAGCCGGCTGGCAGGGCAACAATACATGCGGGATTGTAGTACATATGGCAGGCTGCGTACAGCCTGCAGTGGGCCCCGCGCAGCCTGCAATGGGAGGACACGCCGGGGAACAGCGACCGGGGACCCAGTGCGCAGGCCGCCGGACACCAGCTGACATTTTGTCACGATTCTTATTGGCTGATTGACAATTAGCACTCCGCACATGTTCCAGTTCCCTCAGCCCGGTTAGTAAATAAGGATCAGTGCAATCTGCTCGATTCTACATTTGACTTGTATTCAGGTGTTTATCCTGTTGCACTATAATAAACAAGATGATTGATTGCTGTTGGAAAATGTTCAGAAGTACTTCCCTCTTCTGCGGCAACGGACGAGGTAGCCGAATCGGTAGAGCTCAGGAATCCCGTGCGGGAGGTCGGAAGTTCAATTCCCAGTCGAGTCAAGCCAATTACTTACAAAATTGTTACTTCTCACTTCCTAGCCAGGTGCTTGGCATTAATAGGATAGGGCAAGGACTGGGTGGCTCAGTGTCAGGATAATGTGACTGAGTGGAATATCAGGTGATGGTACTGGTGGCCTGGTCTCCCAGTGGGGCTCACTATAAAGTCACCATGAGTGTGCACTGTCACAAGTCGGCACCCATCCTGATATGAGCTTAGATGTTGCCAGGACGTAACACTCCAACAACCAACCATCCATCCCTCTTCTGGGTGAAAGACTGCCTTCCCCAATAGTCGCTGACTTAAAGATCCATCTGCTCACATAGATGCTGAGTCAGCGTCTTTGATTGCCGTTGCACTGGCTTCAATTGGAATTAGGTCAATTGGATTAAGCCCTCAGGGACAGGACTCACCAATGTGAATTTTAGAACGTGCAATCTGATTGGCCGTGACCGTTGGCCAAGGGAG
The DNA here is from genome assembly GCA_030323885.1 of Branchipolynoe longqiensis. NCBI lineage: Eukaryota > Metazoa > Annelida > Polychaeta > Phyllodocida > Polynoidae > Branchipolynoe > Branchipolynoe longqiensis. Next base: position 31,601 of record JASIRB010001182.1, on the reverse strand, counting down.
CTATGCTTTCCGAACCCATCTAATATGCCGGGTAATTATAATTTTCAAAGGGAATGGTCGCAACAAAAATCAAATCACTCTCTGCCTCTGGAGTCGCCTGACCATGTCCTTGACTCGTCACCAAAGCCCTTCGCGCCAGATGGACACGGTGACCGGGCGCAGGGAGAGGGGGGGGGGGGAGGGGGGGGGAGACGGCGGGGGGCGGGGGGGCCAGCTGGGGGGGGCGGCTTGGGGGCAGGCCGGGAGACTGGCGGAGAGGACTGCGGGGAGGCTGGGAGTGAGGCCAGGGGTGGGGAAACCGAGCAGTGAGGCCAGGGGTGAGGCCAGGGGTGAGGCCAGGGGTGAGGCCAGTGGGAGAGGACGGCGGGGAGGGCAGTGGGGGGTGGGGAGTCCACCTGGGGGGCCGGCGGGGAGACTGGCGGACAGACCGGCGGAGAGGCCAGCAGTGACGCCGACGGTGAGGCCGGCGGGGAGGCCGGTGGGGCAGCCAGCAGTGACGCCGGCGGGGAGGCCGGCGGAGAGGCCAGCAGTGATGCCGACAGTGAGGCCGGCGGGGAGGCCGGTGGGGAGGCCAGCAGTGACGCTGGCGGGGAGGCCAGCGGGGCGGCCAGCAGTGACGCCGACGGTGAGGCCGGCGGGGAGGCCGGCGGAGAGGCCAGCAGTGATGCCGATGGTGAGGCCGGCGGGGAGGCCGGTGGGGAGGCCAGCAGTGACGCCAACGGTGAGGCCGGCGGGGAGGCCGACGGAGCGGCCAGCGGGGAGGCCGGCGGGGAGGCTGGCGGGGAGGCCGGCGGGGAGACCGGCGGGGAGACTGTCGAGGAGGCAGGCTGGGAGACTGGCGGGGGGATTGGCGAGGAGGCCGGCGGTGAGATCGGCGGTGAGGACAACGGAAGGCCGGTATGAGGCCGGGGGGGGGGGGGGGGGGCAGCGGTGAGGCCGTGAGGCCAGGTGTAAGGCCGGGTGTGAGGCCGGGTTGGGGGGGGGGGGACCAGCGGTGAGGCCGGCGGTGAGGCCGGGGGTGAGGCCGGGGGTGAGGCCGGGGATGAGGCCGGGGGTGAGGCCGGCGGGTGAGACCCGGTGTGAGACCGGTGTTGAAGCCGGTGGCTCGGTAGGGGTGGAGAGATTTGATTCTCTCGGGTTGGCGCAGACTATACTGAATGATTGATGGTTCTGCTTGGCGGCTCCAACACCTCGGGCACCATGTTGACTGGCGTGACGCTGCCTCACTTTATTAGACACGGGGCAGGCAGTGCCCGCCTTATTATAATAGTGCCGGCCTGCCCGGCGTGAGACCCGGCGTCAGGCCCGGCCAGGCGCAGTATCACCCACTTCACCAACTACTCACCACTCTCCAAATTGTTCAATATAATGTTGGTCCCCACTCTGGAAATGTTCAAGTAATGTTGGTCTCAACTCTCAAATTGTTCAATATCATTTTGGGGTTCACTCTTGAATTGTTCAATATAATTTTGGTCCCCAACTCTCAAATTGGTCAATATCATTTTGGTCCCAACTCTGGAAAAGTTGAATAGCATTTTGGGGTTCACTCTTGAAATGTTCAATATAATTTTGGTCCCCAACTCTCAAATTGGTCAATGTAATTTTGGTCCCAACTCTAAAATTATTGAATATAATTGTGGGGTTAAATCTCGTTTTATCCACTATAATGTTGGTACCCATTTTAGAATTATTCAATATTATTTTGGGGTTCACTCTTCGGAATTGTTCAGTTTAATTTAGGGTTCACATATTCACCTCTGATCTGTTAAGTATAATTTTGGTCCCCATTATGGAATTGTTCAATATAAATTTGGTCTCCACTCTCGAATTGTTCAATATAAATTTGGTCCCCACTCTTCAATTATTCAATATAAATTTGGCAGTCCTGATATGACTTCAAATGTTGCGCGGATGTAAAACTCCAACAAACACCAACATATAATGTTGGTAACCTGATGATTTCAGAAAACTGGCTCTAATTCTTGCCAAAGGGAGTGGTGCAGGCCATTGCTTTTATATCTGCTTGTGTATAATAAGTACAGCCTTCAAATTAGAAGGTTCAGCTGAGTCCCTCTAGCTGCTAGTGGATGCATGATACCACCATATGTTTGAAAAGTAGCTGCAACCAGACGGGAATGACCCTAAGATGGTAGCATATTAAAATAATTCTAAGTTCACAGCGACACAGATTGTCAATAATCGCTCCTCCAAGAACTAGACATTTTCCAGGGAGCAGGCGCAGTGAAGCACTACCCACCAGAGAAGTTCTTACGACTCGCATCAAAGGGCATGTTGGTGGTGGAAATCTTTTATAGGCCTTTTATGGTAATTTGCTACCAATGAAATTCGTTTTTTTTCTAGAGTCGCCAGGTGGCGGGTTGATCGTGGAAATAATCTATTCAGCGAATCGTGACTTCCCATCACCCATACCCATATAACCTTGTGGGACATTTAATTAAAGTTGCATGGTTCGATGGCATTTGAATCGTTTTATTATTGTTGAGATATAGAGTTCAGGTTGACCATTATAACCTAAGAGTCACTAGTATCGAGTGACTTTGAAGAAAAATGGCTAATTTTGGAACAATTTGAGCCAAGAGAAACTAAAATACTTTCGACAAGCTTGCCAACAGTGCAGTGGCTATGACACAGATGGTCATCTCGTGATGGCCACATGATGTGAGCTGACCTACTAATTTCTAGGTAGTCTGGTCTCCTACTATTTTCCACTGGCTAAGTCAGGTTCATGCACCTGGTAAGACTCATCTTACACCATCAAACTTCCACTGTGTGTCCTGGAACCTGACTAAAGACATATATGCTACTGGTAATGAGAGCAAGACTAGTCAGGTCATGAGATTTACCTAATTAGTTAATGGGTTCCCCGTCTGATGGCTTTCTCAAAGTAGGTGTCCCCAGGAATGAGGTAGTCAATTCACTGATTATTCTGTGTATGCTTTCCCAAATCACTAGTTAATGCACTAATATCTAAGCTGGCTATATATAATCAAATGTATATAAGTGTTTTGGTTTTGAAAAAAATCTATTTCGTTGGACCATGCAACTGTAATGTAGTGTGCTGCCCCCTGGTTTGTAGAACGTGCAAATTATATTGAAGTCGCTAATTAATCTCAAATTTACCAAAACTCTTAAATTACTAGTGTTAGCAGTGAGTGATTGGGGTTTTATGTCCTATCAATATCTGGTGTCCAATCAAGATGGGTACCGACTGGTGACAGTGTGCACTCTTTGTGTATTTGTAGTGCTGCTTTATTGAGACACCATACCGCTGACACCATGCAGGATTTAGTACCCTACTCAGTTGAGTGATTCCAGAGGCAAACAATCCCCATCATATCTATAATCGGCCAGTCAAGGTGGTCTGATTTTTAGTGAAGCTGCATAAACCGATGAAAGCATCACATTTTCGGAATAAAAACGCTTATCTAGATTTGATTCTACATATCTCTCTTCTATACTGGTGCGCTTTTTAACCATTGGTTGCCACATAGAAGGGAAAAATATGTAAATTAAAAATAACCTAATGCTATTGAAATATATGGCGTCAGAATTGTAATGTCCACATCAGCATTCTTTTGGAATGCTTGCACTTCAAATAGTATTATATAATTATCTAACGGTAGTCATATAAAAAGAACATTACTTCAAACTAGCGTGAGGTCGATTATACCGATGAACCGATGAATCGATCATACCGATGAACCGATCAATATTTATATTAAAAAATGACAGAAACTCAAACCAGCAGACATTGCAACTTGAACTGCCTAGTTTGCCTCAGCCTGGGCTCGAACCGAACAGTACTGGCATGGAAAGTACTACTACTAGGTCAACTCACTTGGTTTGATGTGTACTGACTTATAACAGTGCACACTCATTCCAACTTTAAACTGCTGCTCCACCGGGACTTGGAGACCAGGCTTCTGGCACCATGACCCAATATCCCACACAGTCACATTATCCTGATACTGAACTAACCAGTCCTTTTCCTATCCTATTAATGCCGAAACCCAGGCTGGGTAATAGCAAGTATCAATTTGATAAGTAATCGGCTTGACTCGGCTGGAATTCAAATGCCCAACATTCCGCATGGGAAGACTGCGTCCAACCAGCGGTCCACAGTTGGTTCATCAAAGGCTGTGGTATGTGCTGTCCTGTCTGTGGGAAAGTGCATATAAAAGACCCCCTGCTGCTTATTGGAAAGAGAAGCCTATGTGGCTGCAGTGGGTTGCCTCCAAAGAAATATGTCATACTGACCGTATGTTTGACATCCAATAGCTGATGATAAAAATCAATGTGCTCGAGAAGCGTCATTAAATAAAAACTAACTTCTCTTTGCGAAGCCCACGTTTGACCGATTCGGCCACTGCTTCTAGTCAATACCGAGATGTGTCGCAGTTCCCTCTGTACTCAGCCATACAGCCCGACTTCCTGTCCGTCCCGTCTCCCCCTGCCAGCCACTGTTCCGGCATTCCATTTGGCTCGCTGCATCACTGTTTCTGCAGCTGATGTCACCGTACGGAGAGAAGCTCATCATCAACCAGTTATCTTTGCTGCACACTCCGGTTTAGAGCAGGTCAGGACGGGGTGCCCTCCATCTTACAAACAAACAGCTCAGCTGCAGCATGGTGATTGGTGGATGGTGGCGCCCCCTGGTGCTGGTGGTGGTGGAGGTCAGCAGTGGTGCTAAGTTCATCACAAATCACTGGTCCTTTTCTTTTGTCCCCCTTATCATATTCATAATGGACAGTGATTGTCAGCCGTCCTGATATGACCTTCGATGTTGCTAGGACGTAAAACCCCAACAATAATATTGTTGTCAGTCAGTTGGGAGGTCTCATCATAACATCAGAACATGAGAGTCAATAACCCTACTCGGGATAGTTGTTTAATTTTCCTTTTTTTTCTTTCTTTCCTTCTTTCTCTCTCTCTCTCTCGCTCTCTTAAACACTTAATTTTTTTAAAGTGAAATATCTAATACTGGTTTTTGTTATTCATGAGATACCCCAGCCATGTTCACTTACCATCACAGTCAAATGTCACTTCCACTAGCCGTCACTGCCTATATTGTTATAAAGCCCGGCGCGCATTATATGACATCGGTCACTGAACCTCCTTTGATCGGAAATCAGGAACCCGGTTTCCCGACTTTCTGTACAGTAATTGGGAATTGGATATAAACCAAGCCTCCTTGGCTGATATCAATCACATTATTGGCATCAAATTGGATCAACTGATAAATGGCTTGGAACAGAAATGAGATTTCGGACCACACTAGAAATGAGTAGGACTTCTTAACCTGATATCGGCTTGCATCCACCGGGCATTGCTCGACATAAACCACGTCATTGCCAGTTATATTCACAGAACATTATTTTCTTACAAGCAAATGCGAATGTGTGGACCACAAAGAGGATAACTCAATGGACTGAGTGCGAATGTGAATGTGACTGCCGCATACCCCATATATGGAATCTTAGCTTAAGTGTCTGTCGCGAATTTCACATGCCTTTAAAGACGATAATAATAGTCACAATAGTCATACCTTTAATGTCACATCAGCAACCGCTGGCATGACGTCAACAAATATCTGTGTCATGTCTGTGATGGTGACTAGTGATGACCTAATACTTGGAAGGAATGTGTCTCACCGAGCGGTGGTACCGCAACCACCCACCCACCCACCCACACCCCCCGCCCACTGCAGTAGCCGTGAGGGCGTCGCATTAAGGATCAAGGGAAGGGGTGGGAGGGTGGGAGGGTGGGAGGGTGGGTGGTGGTGGGACGGTGCGATGGGGAGGGCTGAGCGGTAGATTCTAGGCATCAACCCTGACCCCCCCCCCCCCTCTCCATCATTCAGGCAACTAAGGATACAAATTAATATTGACATTTTGAGATTTAGAGCCAGAGCCTCATAATGAGCCAAGATCCAAGATGGACGTGTGCAGTGTGAGAATCTTGGTGCGGTATATTTAACACTAATTATAGCTCCGCATAACCTCCTAATTAGCAATAAAGGAATATTGCCACACACCCAACTGTTTTGTTATTAGAAAATAGGACGTGCATTAGAAACATTAATTACCCTTCTTTCACCATAAAGTGCTATATGAGTCATATATATCATAGACACATGCATACTATAATGCAATAATATACCACGATATCGGAAAAATAAATGGAATCCAATTTAGGACTTAACATATTCCACTTACATTTTGGTAAATTATATTTGATTATTCTGAAACTAGCAATGGTCTTCCCAATCTCGATTCAATATAATATTCGCGTTTTCTGATTAAATTTCGGACTATTCTAGAATTCCCACACTAACCCTATTCACTAAAAACACACCTTTCAATGGCTTCTAAAAATAACTTGTTTTATTTTACTTGATTTATTAACGGTGAGATGGTTGCGAGGCATTAAAGGCACTGGCGTGACCCAACTTGAACGTGGCGACCCTGCGCATGCGCGTAACCATTAATCACCACTTCCGGCATCAATTTGCACTTCCGGTGCGCGGTGTGAGAAACGAACGCCACGTGCGACGTAGGGCCGACTTGTGACGTAGGTTGTGGCGATGGGTTGGTTGTTGGAGTTTTACATCCTGGCAACATTGAAGGTCATATCAGGATCGGTACTGACTTGTGACAGTGCACGCTCATGATCACTTTGTAGTGCTGCCCCACTGGGAGACCAGGCTGGCAGCACCATGACCTGATATCCCACCCAGTATACTGACACTACGCTAACCAGTCCTGACTCCTAATAATGCCGGGCGCCTAGCTAAGAAGCAACAAGTATACATTCTATACATGCGCCTGGTCACATACACCGATCAGTAATAGAACATTTGCTTTCCCCTCTTACCGAATATCGGAATATTTTACCCTATGATCTACCAAAACGGGAAACGGAGGCTCTACTCATTCGGCCATCCCGTCTGGTTATGTGGCGTTGGGTGTGACGTAGAATGTGATGTAGGGTGTGGCTTAAGGCATGACGTAGGGTGTGACGTAGGGTGTGACATATGGTGTGACATAAGGTGTGACATAGGGTGTGACATAGGGTGTGACTTAACGTGTGGCATAGGGTGTGACGTAGGATGTGACATAGGATGTGACATAGGGTGTGAAGTAAGGTGTGACATAGGGTGTGACGTAGGGTGTGACATAGGGTGTGAAGTAAGGTGTGATGTAGGCCGTGACGTGAGGTGTGACATAGGGTGTGACATAGGGTGTGACGTAGGGTGTGACATAGGGTGTGAAGTAAGGTGTGACGTAGGGTGTGACATAGGGTGTGAAGTAAGGTGTGATGTAGGGTGTGTCGTATGGCATGACACAGGGTGTGATGTAGGGTGTGACCTCGGGTGTGACATAAGGTGTGACATAGGGTGTGATGTATGGTGTGACGTATGGTGTGGTGTAGGGTGTGATATAGGGTGTGACGTAGTGTGTGACGTAGGGTGTGACATAGGGTGTGACATAGGGTGTGACATAGGGTGTGACATAGGGTGTGATGTAAGGTGTGACATAGGGTGTGATGTATGGTGTGACATAAGGTGTGGTGTAGGGTGTGATATAGGGTGTGACGTAGTGTGTGATGTAGGGTGTGACATAGGGTCTGATGTAGAGTGTGACATAGGGTGTGACATAGGGTGTGACGTAAGGCGTGACATAGGGTGTGATGTAGGGTGTGACATAAGGTGTGGTGTAGGGTGTGGTGTAGGGTGTGACGTAGTGTGTGATCTAGGGTGTGACATAGGGGGTGACATAGGGTGTCACATAGGGGGTGAAGTAGGGTGTGATGTAGGGTGTGAGGTAGGGTGTGACGTAGGGTGTGACGTAGGGTGTGGGCGGTGGTGGAGGATGACGTTGATGAGTTTGTATGTGGCAGGTGCGGGTGAGAATCACTGAGATGGAGAAGGGGTGAGGCATAATTTAAAGTTGCACAATTCGATGAAACTATAAAACATTTGGAACCGAAGGATCGCCTACATTATATTCTACCTATCAAACTGTTATATTGGTGCACTAATTAAACATGTATTACTGCATAGAAAGAAGATCAATTACATTAAATTTAGCTTCCACTGAAGCGAAGCTATGGTTCCAGCAAATTAGCGGGCGCACCACGAAATTATGTACCATGTTTTCTCATCAAATATCTCTAACGTTTGCCATTTTTAATCAAGATTATTTCAACCTACGGTGAAATAGACTATCATTGGTCTTTATGTTGTACATTAGTCCCATAAGCAGAGGCCATTTCAAACACAGACATTAGAGACAATTGATTCTCTTTATTCCATTAACCTTGCCCTATCCTAGTAATGCCGAACGCCATGATAGGTGGGCTGTGAGGTGTGCTGGGGGTGGTGCGGGGCTGGAGGGGGCGGGATGGCATGGGATAGAGTGATGGAGGATAGCAGTGTTGGTAGGGGGGGATGGGGGCGGGAGAGGGTGGTGAGTAGGGGTGGGGTGGGCGGGATCAAGGGGGAGGAGGGGGGCGGTACGGGGGGGTTGCCTTTTGTGATGTCTTGGGTTTGCTTTCTTTTCGGCAGTTGTTCCACGCCGCTACCTGCTTGAGAGATGATGGAGGGACTGACCCACATTTTATACTCGCAGCACTCGAGCATCTGATCTGCATTACGAGCAGCTCGTGCATAGATAGCACTGTGTGGTGGCAGACCTGAATAGCAGAGGACCCTCTCTCCTGCCGCGTCTATCCAACACAAACAGTTCCTGGATTGGACCAGACGGAATGGCCGAATAAGTTGAGCATCCCTCTCCCGTTTTTGGTAGATCGTGGGATTCGAACCCACGGGTTCAAACCCTGGTCGAGTCAAATTAATGACTCCTACAATTAACAAAGCAATTTTCTGGACTGTGTCGTGACCAGTTAGCCAGTTCAAATGGTGCTTATCTAAATATAAATGTAGTCAGACTTAGCAATGTATAAACTGAAAGTTGGAGATTCTGAAGGTTTTGAGTTTCAACCAAATATTTTGTCATTAATATCAGGGGCCTAGTTTGGGATATCTAGGTGGGACTTCTTCGGCGATGGAATGAAACTGTATGGTACATAGAGCACACATGGATTTTCATTATATATTTGAATTAAAAAATGTATTTGTAATCTCAGGTGGTCCGCAGCTGCGTACCGCCGTATATGGTAGCGAGGCCCTTACATATATCAGGTTGATCATTAATATCTAATTTCCTTTACGTTGAAGTGACTTTGATTTTAATGGTTAATTTGTAAATATTTGAAGTGGAAATACAAGTGATTAAAATTGCACATTGAAATAAATGTTGGACATCAGAAGTTCTAACAGTGACGCTGTTCTGTTAAATTGACCTCGGGTTCTTTATCTGCAGCAGTAAATGTCTAAATGTACACAGGGATCTAAATTCGATCCTTATGTAGGATCAAATCTGCGACTAGCTAAGCAACGAAAGGGGGTCGGGCGTTCGGGGCCTGACCCGGCAGACGTGTTTATTCGCGCTCTGTCATTTTCAGCCGATATTCGGTCTTTTTCTTATCTAAATTCTAAAACCAAGGTAATCAAATCACACGGGAGGAAAAGGGAGTTAGTAGAGCCTTAAATAGGTATGCATATTTCGCTGGTATCCTTGTTAGTTATGGTAAGAATAAAGTCGTGAGCTCTCGTGAAGGTGGACTGAGACGTTCCTTGCATTCTTTACTATACTCCAGTATTATTGTGGATTAACCGCTATAGAAAACCTGATATTTGATTGCTTTATATGTAATTAAGGGCCTTAAGCCTAAGTAGGCCTTATGCAGTTACTTACTCCATCTGTGGGAATATAATGACAGACTATAACAGAATTTAACGTAGTATTACTTCAAGGCGGAAATTATTAACGACATTAACTCTGAAATGATTATCTGTGTCAGCGGCGATCCCTAGCCGTACGCGTACTTCTAGAATTATTCAGTAACACAATTAATATACCGAAATCCGAAGGGGACAGCCAGCTAGTTGAAATAACCTAACTTATGGAAGTAGGGAAACTTTAGGCCTGTAAGCGCGCTCGTCGGCGAATTGCGTATGTAGATGAAACTCTGGCTGGCCGCCTTTAGCGCGGGGCGGACACCGACGGCGACGGACTAACTGCAGACGGGAGGAGGAGGGCTCAGGAATTTCACATGGAAATTATTACATAACATTAACACGTTAGGCTCGCCTTATGGCGGGGGAGATTAGCGAACAGGTTTAAACTGGTGCTAGTGACCTGGATCAGTAAAGGAGTGTAATACCTTTTAGTTCACTTGCGATACGCGAATCTAATAATAAAAAAAAGGGGAGTGTTCGTCAGAAGTGACAGCGCGTACGCATTGTGACAGCGACACGCGGTCACTGTCTTCATGTTCCATGACGTGATATTGATAGTTTACGGCGTACCGGGGTAGCATTATTGCGAATGATGACTTCACCCACGTGGTATACTTGTTATATTTTGCGGCTAGCCTTAATTAATTAGTAGTTTAAATAACCAGCGAGGGGCGAGCCTTGAATCCGCGGTTAAAACATCGGCGCAAATCGTGGCCTGAGGAGCGTTAGATGCACCATAATGGCGTACCCTTGTGTCGCTCCGACTGGAGGAGGCGTACAGGACGTGGACTAGCTATCCCGATATTAGGCTATACGTGCATTATATTTGGTTAGAGTTTTAAATTAAAATTGCTGCTGCGGTTCTCCGACATTAAATGCCGGCCTATTTTTAGTGAATCTTCGCAGTTTGCTTGTGCTAGCCGCATGTTTTTCTTAGTTCCATCGTTACCTAGCGACATCGCACGTCGCTGGCACAGGAGACGACGTCAGAAAGCGTTATTGGAACATTAGGGCAGTGTGTCAACGTCTGCCAGACTGTTTGGTCGGTTTTCGTTATGTGCTAGCTTTTTCACTCTTTTTCCTGTATTTACGTCTAATAGCTCTTTCATTAACCTTTATTTCTTAAATCTCCTTCTTATTCGGCATCTTTCTTTTTGTTCAAATTGTCATTTAGGTTCTTCTAAATTTCGGTGTATTCTATTTCTATAATTAACCGTTGGTGATAGCGAGAAAATAACTGAAATCAAGGAATTGTTCTATCTGGGCATAGAGAGATTAATTTATTTCAGTTGCTCATTTTTATTCATTATCCTTTTATTCGTACAAAATTCGGAGCATTTTTCATAAATTTTAGTAGATTGTTTAGGGTTTTTTTATATACCAGCGAAATTTGAATTTCTTTTAGTTTTGGTGGTTGCACAATCCAGTCGCCTAGGCTCGCAAAGGCTAAGGCTCGCGAGCTGGCTAGGCGGAAGGAACCTGGTGAGGCCCCTATTTCCGCCCGCCGCGGTTGCTTGCGTTCTGCAGCACCTGCGGGGGGAGAAAAGGGCGATGGGGAGGCGCAATCTTTGGATGGCGTCTCCATAACAGATTCGGACAGTGTTCGAAGTCTCGGGGTATCCCCCCTTACTGTAATGGCGGACCCAGTCCGACCTGCCAGGGTTTCGCCCCTAACTGTAACGGCTAATCCAGGAACTCCTGGAAAAGCTGTGGTTGATACACAATTTGCGCCCGCGCAAAATCCAGAAGCCGCCAAAAGCGCGCAAATGTCCCTACAGGTCACTCGTGAGGAAGGCAGCCTCTTCTCTTTCCTTCCGAAAGAGAGGTCGGGTGCTACTCCGACCCTGTCTCTTCCGCCCCCAGTCATGGACTTGTCGTACATGATACCTGCCGCGCAACATTCCGTGCAACGGGAACAACTAAATGCGTTACAAAAGCGAGAGAGGGAAATCCTCACGCGCGAAAATGAGCTGAATGCCCAATGGCAACAATTTGCTGGGGGCGATGTAAATGCGCACCACAACCCCGGGGTTTCTATGGAGTGTTAAAAGCAATCCAACGGCAAGCAAAGCTTGGCCCTCCTAGCAGCGCCAATGTAAATGCGTCTAACGCTGCAGGCTGTGCGCCCACAGCTCCCTCCCTTCCAGCTGGGCAAAATGCGCCCGTCGACGGCTGCGGGAAAGCGCGAGCGCCGACTCTTTTGCTGCTTACCGCTATACCGGTGCAGAGCGGGAACTTATTAAGTCAAACCCAGCCATTCGCCGGGCGGTAATGGAGGCATCCACTATTACCCCTGGCATCGGTGCCTCAGCGGTATACCGGTCCCTGTATTTGCGCGACCGAAACATAAGCGTACAAGAGCAGTACCAGCCCGCAAGGGTTAGGGCTGTGAAAGTTCCCCCGTTCGACGGTATGAACCAAGACTGGGAAACCTGGTGGGAAAAGTTCAGTAAGGCGATGTCCGTTAACAGGTGGAATGAGACCACTGCGCTCACGCGCCTGATTCACTTACTGCAAGATGGTCCAGGCCAGTTAGCTGTGGATAGGTGGGAGCAAGATAATTGCGCCACCTTAGATGAATTAGTGGAAGCGCTGGCTTGGCAATTCCAGGGAATGGATCCCTTGTCGAAATGGGAACTCTTCGAGAAGAGATTCCAACGTCCGTCAGACTCGGCAAATTCCGTATACTACGGGATGATGCTAGAGTCTGAGGCCAGGAAAGCTGGACAAGGATGTGGGATGTCGCGCGATTTAATCGCGCGCAAAATGGTAGCCGTATTCATTCACGGTTTGCGCGACCGGGAGGAACGCGACATGATCCTAAAGCAAAGGTCTCCGGGTAGACACACCATGGAGGACATTTACCAAATGTTACGGGACCATGCGGCGAAAGCGCGCATGACCCCACGTAACTGCACGGTGGCGGAAATTACTTCCGCCGTGGCAGACTTACCCTACGAAAATCCATATGATACACTGGATACGGGAATCTGCGCCTTTAACGGGCAGAGTTCTCAAGATAACCGCCGGGGCAACGCCAACAAGCGAGAATGGCCAAGTAGGCGATCACAGTATAATCCTGATATGCAGGGTAGATTGCATAGGGCGTTTCAAGGGAACCGCCCCAATCGCTCTCGGAATTCCGGAAGGATCGAGTGTTTCCGATGCAGGGACTTTGGCCACATGGCATATGAGTGTCCTTTACCGCAGCCTCGTTCCTTAGAGCAGGCTATGGTCGATGGTGTCCGTAAGGGGTGCGATAATTCGCGCCATGTACCGGAAATGTTAGCCAGGCTACAAGCCGCGAGTGGCAAAAATAATGCGCGCGAGAATACGGGAATCGCGCGCCCTGTCACAAACAGTTCGCGTGGGGGCAAGCAAATTGCGCCCACCGGCAAGCAATTTGCGCCTAATCATAGCGCTGTTGCTGCCGTTCGCCATGAATCGGGATCTCCCGAGTTCTTATCCGATACTGATTTTTTAAATTAGTACCAGCTGCAACGCCGGGAGTGTTGTCAGCTATTATTAGACAGGGGAACCTTCCCAGCGCATCTGTTGAGAGTTGTGCTAAGCCCCTTGCGCACAATCTCCCATCAGATTCGTGCCACATGCACGGTGTGCCTACACCGTCTACTAGTACTATTGGCTTCCGCCAGGTTTTCTTGGCCGGAATGCGATCATTGTGCACGCAAAATGCGCGCGGCCCTGAGTCTGATCCATGTATGGACTATATATTGGAGAGAACTGGTCTAGACTTACACAACGTAGATGAACGAGACCAGTTCGCAATGAACATTTTTCCGCTTAATGGAAAGAGATGGTATGTCCCCATCAACATTAGAGGAACCAATGGGTTCTTCCTCATTGATACAGGGGCGGCCATGTCCGTGATAGGGAAAGGATTCTTTGATAATCTCAATCTCCATATGCGTAATTTGGTCTCCGACGTGAGGCCTCTAAGTGTGACGGGTCTAGTAATACCACAATTTGGTTGTACGGATATCCCGCTGGGTATCGCCAATCAGATTTTGTACTCGTCAGTGTTGATAGTGGACATACCAGAGGATGGTATTCTGGGAAGCGATTGGATGTCATTTTATGAAGCCAGTCTTTCACCACATAATGGGCTGCTGGAAATCCTGTAACCTTATAACTTGGTCACACACTGTCAGCTCCGAACAGACTGCGGTCTTGCGTGCCTGGCGGAAGATGTGACATTGGCTGCGCACCAAACCGTGGCGGCATTAATTGCAACCCGACATATAGAAGGGAAGGGTCAGTGCTTAATTGAACCTGACCCTGAGGTGCTCAGTTGTATGGGAGTCACAGCGGCTCCATCGTTAATTTGTGGGTCAGAAGGTGCTGTGCTACCACTCTGTAACACTACAGACGATTGTGTCCATTTGCGGCGGGGCCAGGTCATTGGCAACGCATCTGAGGCCAGATCACATGGTTCCATAGATAGTCCTACGGCCGCCATGGTGTTTGACTTACTCAAAAGGGAACGCGGCGTGGAGGGATTTGGAGGATCCCCGGAAACGGTTTTTCCCGTAGACAGGACGCAATTTGCGGGCCTGCCGCAAATTCCTGACTTCATACTATCCATGGCGGAGGCCACACATTTGGAGTACACGGAAGATAAAAAGAGGATCGCAGAATTTCTCTTTGAATTTTGCGATATATTTGCAAAACCGGATGCTAAGCTGGGGTGGACTGATGTGGTACAACACCATATAGATATCGGAGACAGCGCCCCATTTAGGATACCCTACCGTAGGTTAATGGACTCCAAGAAACAAGCCCTGGAGGACGAAGTTGCCAAAATGCTGGCGGCAGGGATCATTACGGATAGTACAAATCCTTATAGTTCGCCCGTCCACCTAGTTACCAAGAAGGATGGGACGTGGCGATTTTGTATAGATTATCGCAAGTTAAATGCTATGACGCGGAAAAATGCGTACCCCTTACCGCAGATAGACGAGAGCTTGGATAGTCTGGGAGGAAATAAGTGGTTCTGCACTTTGGATCTTCAATCGGGATACCATCAAGTCGCGATGCAACATGATGATCGGGAGAAAACTGCTTTCACGACTCATATAGGTTTATATGAGTGGAAGGTAATGCCTTTTGGTCTATGTAATGCTCCTGCCACCTTTGAGAAAATGATGGCGGAAATGTTAAATGCTCTGCTATTTACTCACTGTTTAGTCTACTTGGACGACATTATAATATTCGGCGACACCGTGTCCACATGTCGTTCACATTTACGAGAAGTCTTTCTACGACTTCGCAAATTTAAATTAATACTTAATAACCTGTTCCAAATTTCATCTATTCGTACAGGAATGGAATATTAGGTAGAATTGTGTCAGTGAGGGTATAAAAGCCGATCCTAAAAAGATTGAGGCTATAACCAATTGGCCAGCGCCTAAGTCTCCTAAAGAGACAAAAAGTTTGCTCGGTTTTGCGTCTTATTATCGAGATTTCATTCCCCATTTTGCCGATGTAGTCGCTTCCATACAGGATGTGGCTAATGTCGGCACGCAAATATTTGCGTGGGGTATATCACAGGAAAATGCGTTCATTAACATGAAACGGCTTTTCGCCGATACACCAGTACTAGGGTACCCACGGCCTAGTGGACAATTTATCTTGGACACTGACGCTAGCGCATTTGCCATAGCAGGCTCATTAAGTCAGGTGCAAGACGAGGTTGAAGTACCCATTACCTTTGCCAGCAATAGGCTCAGTGCCTGTCAACGGCGTTATTGTACGACAAAAAGGGAGTTAATGGCGATAGTCGTATACACTAAAAAATGGCGGCATTATTTTTGGGATTCTGAATTCCAGATCCGTACTGACCATCATTCATTAAAATGGTTACTAAATTTTAAATGAATAATCGGATGAGGGTATTGTTATGATAGTAGTTGGTTTCGGCGTGTGGGTTGTCTGAATTTGGCCTCACCAACACGCAAATTACTTATCGACCCGGCTCTCAACATATTAACGCTGACGCGCTTAGTCGCATTCCTGTACGTCGTTGTGGCATCCCGGAATGTGACGATTGTGGGGCTCATACAGCGGTGGTTGCGTCCTTACTCCTGACTCCTGATGAGGAAAATAGCTTCCATTTCTGGACGCAAAATGAATTGCGTCAGGCTCAGGAAGCAGATGTGACATGCTCCACCGTTATTTCTTTGTTAAATGCGCACACGGTGAGACCTCCGAAGGATCTCGTAAGAGCGGAGAATACAGAAACTATTAAATTGTTAAACCAATGGAAACAGTTAACTGTAGTGAATGGGGTGTTATGCAGGAATGCGCTCGACCCCCATTCTCTCATAACTCATCAACAACTCGTTATACCTTTCCTTTTACGAGAGGACATATTAATATTCTGCCACAGCCATCCAACCGCTGCGCATTTTGGAAGGGAGAGAACCCTAGACAAAATACGCACGCGATATTACTGGCCCCAGGCATGGGAATTCGCAGGGTGTGAGCGAAATTTTGGGTTAAATCCTGCCCGAGATGCGCACTCATTAAACCAGGGCTGGGAATGGCTAAAATGCCGTTACAGCAACAATTGACAGGCCAACGTTGGGGGCGCCTGTCCTGTGACTTCGTCTCAGGATTTAAGCGCACTAACCGGGATAATTTGGTGATGTTGGTAGTACAGGACCACTTTACAAAATATTTACAAGTCTACCCATTACGTAACCAAACGGCGGCAGTGGCCGCGCAAGCATTGGTGGATAATTGGATACTGATTTTGGGGCTCCCCTTATATTACACTCAGATCAGGGCAGGGGGTTCGAGTCGGAATTATTCCAGACTATGCTCAAACTGATAGGCTGCTATAAAACCCGCACGAACCCTTACTGTCCCAGATCCAATGGCTTAGTTGTTCGTTTTATTCGAACGTTAATTACTGCGCTGGCCTGCATGGCAATGAAGATCTGTGCGATTGGGATTTACTTGCTAAGTTCGTTGCAAAAGCCATATGATTGCACCAATACACGCCGCTACCGGGGTTACTCCCAATACGCTAGTGTTTGGGGAAGAATTGCGCCTACCATGTGATTTGCAATTCGGAGTGTTAGACAAACATTCAGCCGACGCTTGCACACCGGCTTTCGTCCGATGGTTGGAATGTTGTTTCCACAATGCGTATGGCAGGGTGCGTAATAGCACAGAGAAAAGTATTCAAAGAAATAAAAATTCTTATGGGAATGCGGACTTCTCACGGTTTGCAGTGGGTGACTTGGTGTTAAGATACCATGCCCCCACGGCACACATTAAACTCGCACCAAACTGGGACGGGCCCTGGAAGATTACTGAGGTCATATCCGATACGACGGTTATAATTAAGACGGCGTTATCAGCCGCTCGTAAATCGAATACAGGCCGTTTGAAATTGTACACCGGGCGGATTCCGCCAGATAGCCAAGACGGCGATAAATTAATTAACGCCGACCCGGCGCGGAAACCCGATACGGCGCAATCTCCGGAAAAGACACAGCTGTTGGTTCCCACCACCCGCGGTGAACCAAGCGCCGGGTCGAGCGACCGTTAAACATTTATTAGTCTGAAGTCGGGGTGAGAGGCCGATAAATTACAAAGGACATCGGTTTTGTTTTATTTTTTTATACGGTCTATGCATAATATGAGGAGGGAATGAAAATCGCCAGCCTCCCATGAACTTTACTTAAGATACCTCTTTAGGTTATTCGACCCCTTTTATAAGGCTCATTAACTTACTTGGGAGACAATTCCGTACTACTGGGGGACGGGGGAAGCAAAATTAGATATTGCATATCATCAGCCCCATGAAACTCCAACAGTAAAATGCGTACATTGATAAGGATTTAGCCTACCTTATCGTGGTGCAAACTAGGGTATATTAGCCCAACATAAAAATGCGTACACATACACCATAAGAACACCAACAGTAAAAAGCGTACTTTGATAAGGATTTAGCCTACCTATCGATGGTGCAACTAGGGTATAGCCCAACATAAAAATGCGTACACATACACCATAAGAACACCAACAGTAAAATGAGTACATCTATTAGAATTACCGAATATATACATCCAACCTTAAAAAGAACTGTACATACACAACATAACAACGACAATGAATGGTAATGTATAAAATTTATTTAATATTAAAAAAAAAAAAGAAAATATATATATTTATTTAAAGTTAAAAACAATTTTTTTTTAATTAAAGTAAATTACACGGTTTCCTGGTGGGCGGCCCGCACGCAAGAGGCGATGCAGCGGGCCCACCTCTTCTTGGTGGCGCCCGTCGCGTGCACGCCGTCCACCAGCCTTTCATAGTAAGTCGCCCCCCGAAATGTGATGGTGGCGGCGAGATCGGGGGTAGGCTGACCGGCCTCGGCATTCAGCCGCCGGAGTATATCGTTGTACAGCTCCAGCGCGCTGTCAACGGCCTCCTGCGGAGAGTAAAATATAATAATCTAATACGAGGGAATATATCGGTAATACCATCAGCATTATCGTGCTAGATAATCTATTACGTATCAGGGTTTCCTTTCCCATCAGGATTCAACACAGCAATCTAATATGATTAGCTTAGTTAAAGTCGTACTTAAAAGAGTTCCTTTTCCATCACGACAAATTGCAGCCTCACCTGATCCGCGTGAGGGCGGGGATGCGCCCGATGGTAGGCCACGTATTGGGTGCCGGTCCACCTCCGCCGGGCCGGGTGATTTGCGTCCACCAAATTAACACCGGCTACGGTCGCCACGCTCACCCGTCCGGTGTATACCGACCGGAGTAAGGCCAGGGACTCTTCCCTCCGCACCCCCAGTCCACCGAGAATCTCAGAGAAGTGGGGGGAACGCGCAGTGGTCGCCCGGGTCCTCCTGTCCCGGGACGTGACATCACAGATGCCAGCACACAGGACCACGTAGTCAGGTCGAAATTCCCTGAAAGGAAATATGACCCTTAGATTTGCGCGCTACAACAGTTTTTCTTGCAAATGTAATAATAAAAAATACAGTTGAGGAAATTGCGTGCGGGGGAGACCTCTAATATAAGCATTGCGCCCCCATCCCTGAATGAGAATGTAAACAGCGACTTGTTTAAAATTTCACGTACCGTATCCCCGCCACCGACAGTCGCATGGCATCCATATAACCCTTTCCAGGGTGCGTAAAAACGCGAAACTCGTGCTCCTCCACGAGCCGGTCGAGGTGACGTTGCAGCCCTGAACCACGTGAATCGCAGATGATGGCTACACGCATCTTTTCTTGGTGTTGGATGGCTAGACGAAGAGATGTGTGGTCAGCTTGGTGTACAGTTCGACTGTGCCCCAACCTGAGACGCTCGTACACACAATCTCTACTATTATCAGCTGGTACTCGGTACGCGGTACGGCATAACATTTACATGCGTTATATTGTATTTGTTTCCGGAGGGAGAGAGTGTAGAGCATTTAGCAGATTGAGGAGAATTAGAGAAAATAAATAAGGGAAGCCATTTATTGTAGATCAGGGAGAGTTTTTTATAAAGACCGGCACGCAATTTGCGCACGGCGCATGTTTAAGAAGTGATGGGGACGTACGCGTTTTGCGCACAGTTCACCGTGGCGGATAAATCCCTCGGAACTGTCACAGGGGACTATCTGCGTGTGACGTCAGAGCACGGTGTTTACTTTGACGAACATTCCAAAATATAACTATAACTAATAAGAAATGCGTGATAAAATAAATAAATAAACGGAGTATTACATTACATACACTATACGTGTACTATCTTAATACGAAAATAATCGCTCCACTAGCGATAGAGGTGATACGGGAATGTAAACAAGCCCGGCGTAAACAGCGGGTGATAAAAACAACCCGTAAATAAAAAGATATTATTTACGTATCAACATTATATCTTAACAAATTAAAATGGATATACGGTTGATATGTACCGAAGGTAATCTGGGTTTCAGCTCCCCAACACCCTTATTCGTACTATAATCACCCGGATTAATGCTAAACAAAACTAAAACTGTGTTGGTAATATTACGAACGGGTCGAGTTGTTGACACCCTTTCGGCTACGTAAGAATTATATAAGTAAACCTTTATCGATAAAAATTCGTATTAAATTTGTCGGAAAAAAAATAATATATATATAAGTTCGTAAATGCGCTGACTAACGATTAGAGCCCCTAATCGCCCCTTTTATAAATTGTAAACACTGTATTAGGGTAAATGTCAGCGCAATACACGACTTCTGTGATCGAATGGATTCGTTCCAAAAAGGGAAAGCTTGGTGCAGGCGGCTCCGTTGCCATGGGGAACTAAGGCCCTCCGTGACCTAATTTGTGCGGGAACCGGGTCAATTCGGGTTTCCCGCCTAAACGCGAGCCTGCCATTGGTTGACGGCTAACAGGAACGCGCTGCCGCGCACTTGCGGCTAGCAAGGCCGTACAGAACTTCAGTCTTCACTCAGCTTACACTGGGTGCAGACTCCACAAAAGCTTCTTGCGAACTCGTCGGGTTTTTTTGCCGGTCTATTTTCTAATAGGCCGGGTACTCTCCTGGTGGGCAGCTACCTAGTGAGGGGGATCACGAGCAAGCGTTTTGGTTATTGTCTTGTCGGTAAAAAAAAAGGGAGGTACGTAAAATAACCACTGTACTGGTTTTAGGCCGACGGTCAGGCCTGGTCGCGCAAGCGATCAGGCATGGAATCGGCCACCTCCGCCCAAGGAGGTTCGGGTGAGGGGCCCGATCACAACCCTCTCGTATGCAACGTGTTGCATAAAGGCACCGGTCAAATATCGGTGTATACTGTCCGTGACTGGAATCTCCTCACACCTGAGGTGAGACTGGCCCAAGGCCTATCATTGGTGATAGGCAATGCTTCCGCGGAAGCTTCCTGTAGTCAGTCTGGGCCCACCTCGTGGGCTGACAGCAAGACAACCGCCCCTCACGTCAGCCCCATGGGGACTGAGGAGGAATTTACTTTGGTCACCAACAGGCGCCCGAAGGATCTTGATCAGGAAGATGAGCCTACCCCCTCATCTTCAGGTAAGTCGTCTAATGTTCGACTTTCTAAAGCAGAGGCAGTGAGACGTTCACCACGAAAACGGTCGTCGGAACGTGTAGCTGCGCGAAACCCTTCCGCACGGGAGGCGGTAGGAAAAATTCCTGCCACAACATCAAAAGCTGTGACAAGGGATTACGTGTCAGATGAGGAGGATACACCACCTGCTGACCCAACTTTGGACCCACTTTACGGTACGATGGCACTTCGTCTCGACCGCCTGGAGAAGGGTGAGTTACAATGGGATAGCGATCTCCCAGTTGCTACTATTCCTGAGAGGTATCCCCACTTAGTGAATTGCGGTTACAATAGCCGCACTCTTGGTTCTGTCCCTATAAGGAAGGCAGCTGAATTGGGTATGTTGCAGGAATCTATACTGCGGGAGAGATATTTCGACCCCCCACGCCCAAACCGTACATTAGCCATGTATATGTTGCCCCCAACACCTACTGGCCGATGCAAATTGCACCTCCCCCCTGTCCAACGGGAAAATGGGGAGGATTCAGATGTAGAGGACTGGGTAGATGATCATCAATCCGGCCTTCAGCCCTATGTACAGCGTATCCACAGTGTCATCACTGAGGTGCGTGGTCTAGCTAAGTCGCCTTATCGACCGCAAGATATTGCGCACTTGAAATTTGTTAGGCATACTTTCCGCCCAAAAGACAAGTGTCTATTTTGTAAATACTTCCTGGAACGCCCCAGCGCTATCCCAGAAAACTTGAAACACCCTAACCGCCGCTATAGGCGTTGGGATGTATTGGCTCATCACATTTGTGAAGAGCATTTGTATACTGTGCCGAGATGGTCGTGCGACGACCACCGTTCCGCAGCGTGCCCGTTCACTAAATCGACGGGTAAACCCTTCTCGACTCACCGAAGGGGTCTGATGTTACGCCATTTAATGTCGTACGGCATTTGCGCCAAGTCGGGTCACAAGCGCCCGCAGTCCACCATAAGGAAACTGGCACGTGTAGCTCAAGATCCGTCCTTGTCGGCTAACTGTAGGTATACCTTCATTCCGGAGTTTAATGCCGAGCGCGGCCGCCAAATTCTCGCCGAGACTTTGCGGTTACCGATATCTGCGCACACTGTAGCAGTGTGCATATACGGAGGCGTCACCTTAGGCGAAAAAGCTTATTTTTCCGCAGGCAGACGCCGTCTTAAAGAAAAGTTGGATAGAGAGGACGGTATCGTTACCCGTCCTACCACGTCCGGGGGCCGCGGCCACAGGTCCCGCCGAGGCCGTCCCCAGCCCCCACAACCCCGCCCCTTTAGAGCGGATAAAGTCGAGACAGGTATTTTGTATGCCTCAGCGGTGGTAGATCCTCCCACAGAGGACCCGCCTCTCGAACGGACCGCGGCGCAAATCGCGCGCGGCGATGAACTGCAACAGTTTGGAGAGAAGGAAAGCGCACGCTTGGCTGCCCTTCGCCCCAAACCTGCGGCGGCTCCTACCACGGTATCGGCGCCCGTCCAATCGACGACACGCAAGGGCGCCAGACCCCTGGATCCTTCACTGCCCACAGTGGGATCCATTCCCGCCTCGCTCCGTCGCGACTTAAAACGACGAGCTTCCGAGATGGCCACCGCGGCTTCAACCGACGCGCAGCCATCCACTAGTGCAGACGCTCCATTCCAGCCGGATTTATCCCCGGCTGCAAAGAAGCGCCTTATAGAGCGTTATAATTGCTTACCGCCCTCCGTCCATGAGGTCCTCGCGCGGGACTCCGGCCCGGAGTCAATTGAGACAATGGACTTTTTCATGAATATGGTAAGTTCTATGTCCACTTTCTGGGTAAATCGTCTGGACGCAGTCAAAGTGACTTGCGCGCAGACGATGTGGGAAACTTCTCAAAAGGAGATTGAGGATACTAAAGCAGAGGCGAAAGCCCAAGTCAAGGCGGCCGACGATCGTTACCGTTTTATGATGGATCATTATGATCGACAGCTCCACCAATGGGAGGAGATGAACATGAAGTTCAACTTCAGGTTCGGAGTATCCGCCCTGCAGTGGGACGGCTCTTTTGAGACGTTGGATTTTTCCGGCGTCCCACAGTCCGTCCTCCGACCGTACTTCACTGGCAGTACGGAAACCGCGCAGGTCTCTGCTTCAGGTGACCATACAGCGAATGTGGCAGAGGAATCTACTTCCTCTGCTGCGCCAGCTGCTCCAGTTAGCTGGATCCCGGGGAGCGCCACAGTCAAACCCTTGGGACCCTACGTTGCGCGTACGCAAATTGCGCCCCCCCATGGTTTCCCTAAAGGGGAAAACCGACAAGCCTAAGGGGAGATCAGCCGTGGCAAGCCCAAATTTGCTGCCGCCTACCCTGAGTCCACACCCATCTATGAGTGTGGATATTGTACAGTCCCCGCCTTTACGTGAGGAAATCGTACCGCTTCCACCCGCGAGGGCGGAAATCGTGCCGCTTCCACCTATGATGGCGGAAGTCGTGGCCCCACCGCCACGTTCACCTCCGAGGGATCCCATTGTATCCCCCGTTAATGTCGAGTCGTCGCTGAGTAGTTTTGCAGAATCCTGCAAAGTTTTTAACGATCAGACCGCACGTGACTGCGCGCATTTGGCGCCGGCGTCACGTATCACGACGCCGTTGTTAGCACCAGAGCACGACGACCTCGAACAGTTATCACCGTTCACCTTACCGGTAACTCCTGGAGGGCCCGCCCCCCTCAGCGAAACTCCGCTGATTTTTACCTCCGACGAGGAGGGAGAGTATTCGGATGCGATCTCCGATATAACAGTATGTTCGGTAAATATGGATACCGACGAAATCCCGGAACCAAGGGCCGGATCGCCGCCTGCCTGCGAGCCCCACTCACCCGAGCTCCAGGAAGAGCTTACTGTCGATTAAGGGGAAAATAATCCCCAGCGTGAATAGGCTAGGCCTATAATTAATAATGTATTTTATTATAATACATAACAGTAAAATATTGAGATCACCTACAATATTCAAACGCGTAATTAAATATGTGTACAGTAAAGAGGCTTAGCCTATAGTCGCACGTGCTCCACTTAAATAAAGTACGTTAACGATAAATATTGCTACTCCTAATACAATATATAAATGCGTACCAGCTATGCATAATGTACTAAGGCTCAGCCTAGAATTTCGCATAATTAACATCAAATAATCAATTTTCAAAATTAGGGACGAGTTTAAACATATTAACATAATTATTCCATATTCTACATTCTAATAGCTCTGATCCTCTGCTAAACCATAATTTGTGTATTAATATTCTCTCTTTTCCTTTAACTTCCTTACACATAATTTCACAATACTACACTGCCCCGGGAGCCGCGACAACCACCAGGCGTCGTGCGCGGGTTTCGCGGGGGGGAAACCAGGCGCATTCCAGGACCACGCCCCCATTCACCAAGGCGCGGCACGCGTTGGACCTGGACGGCGCACCCTCGCGAACCCAGCCATCTTCATCTCGCGCTTCAGGGCACCACAATGGGTATCGTTTGGGGCACATGTACATTCTGGGATTTCGGTTGGGGCGCAAAGGGTATTATCCATTATGTCATGTTAACACAATTACACTAAACTTTTCACACCCCGCTTATAAATATCCTATAATTAGGCAGCACAGAGGATCAGATTTAACTATTTTATAGTCCCTAAATTAATTAATAATTATATCCCTCCGTTAACGTTAGTCATAAATTTTCTCTGAGGGCAGCAGCTGGTAGTAGAAAATTTAATCGTAACGGGCAGTTTATAAATTAACATTAAAATTGGGATCTTTTAAAAATATAACTTAATTAATAATGTATCCATACCAAAAGGTAAAATAAAATAATTAAACAAAAATTAACTTAAAAAAAATATATATCTCTAGGCCAGGCGGCAATGAGGGATCATTATTATAAATACCATATTCCAAATTACTTATGTCGAGCAAATCGCTGTAATAACTACGTTCTAAAATTACTCGCGAAATTAATTCCTTGGTTCCTTGAATAAAAAGTCAAGTAAAAATTTAACCAAAGTAAAAAAAAAAAAAAACATCCTGCCTCCTCACAGGAAACGTTCCCCAGGCCGGGAAGAGAAAGAATAATACCCCACTATTTCCAAATTTGCACACGTGCACCCAATTTAACTATTTCATCTGGATTAAAACAAAGCATGTAACACCTGCCGAATACATGCCATAATAATAAAATTATATATATATCCTTGTGCGGCCTGCTTTCGGAAAACACTTAGGTCCACACGAAATGTAAATAACCGATTGTAATATATTGTACATATGTGTAGACTTTGCATATTATCCAAGAAGTAACGGGTAGTACACACCGTCCCCATGGGACGCGAATTGCGCCCAAATTAATACGCATTTCGCGCACGAGGGTGCCGTACTGGCGGTGATGCTGGAGTATGGTTCCCCATCACGGGGAAATATTAACAATTAGCATATAACCTTAATAAATTCCCTCTGAGGGCACCAGCTTGTGAGTTGCCATAGTGTAATATAATTTAGCCTTTTTTTATAGTATCTCTTCCAAATTGGCGTAAAAGTTCTCACTATATTCGATAAGGGTTTAAATACGTTTCAAAGTTTCAGAATAAACAAATACCTGTACTGCGGAACATACTCCTGCAATTGAAAATAATATTAGAGGAGATAACATAAATACGGGTAGACTTGTACGTATTTAGGAGAATGGTCCTGAATTCCAAGTTAGAGTGTCACATTTCTTAAAACGCAGTATTTTCATACATATAACGGTAGTGCCTTGTGGCGAATACAAAACGCGTACGGTCATGTGCCGATGCGCATTTCTGGAGACGTCGAAATAAACTGAGTTAGAATAGCATATAAAAAAACACCGTCAACGCATATCGCGCACACGACGAGCGATTACTTAAACGCGCGCTTGCGCCGCCGTGATGTCAACCTTGTCGGGCGATTGCCCATAATGCCCTGCATACTTAGTCTGGCTGTCGGATTGTCATTTAGACCTATGCCATAGCTGAAACATCAATAGCTGGCATGGCTCACCTTGTTAAAAGTAACTGGTATACTTATGTAGAAATCAACCGAGTAGACGCGAATTGCGCACTCGCAGCTGTAGTGCTCGCAGCTAATGGCGCGGCTCAGGAACGCCCCTTAAGTCCTAGGGACTACGGCCTACAGCCTGCTCTCTGCATAAGGCACGCAGTTTTGCTGTTCATTTATTAAATCTGGTGGTAGTCCAACATTACCGTTGTCATTCGGTAACCCCTTTTCATTCGGGCATATGTCATAGCTGATACATCGATAGCTGGCATCGCTCACTCTAAAAAAAAAATAATAACTGTGTAAACCTAGATACGTATTGACCGAGCAGACGCAAATCGCGCGCTCGAAGATACAGTGCCCGCATGTGTTTGCGCGGCTCATGAAACGCCCTTTGAGTCCTGAGGACTATGGCCTACAGCCTGCTCTCTGCATAAGGCACGCAGTTTTGCTGATGATTTGTTGGATTAAAACTGGTTGCGAGTGGCAATCCCATTACCTGGTTGGGAGTAAGCGTGGTGCGGTGCCCCAATTGGGAAAATGCGCCGGGAGTATTTAATTATGCGGAGCCCACATGGGTTTTCCCATCGGGAGTACCACGACTTACGGTGCCCACATTTGACTTTACGGTCGGGAGTACAATCTAAATGTATGGTGCCCAGATAGTAAGATCCGGTCGGGAGTATTTTATATATACGGGGCCCGCCGGTCGCCAGTAATGCGCCCTCCCATCTTCGTCTTGCCAGATGCTACGCTATGTGATAGGCACATACTATTGTTGTAGCGCTATCAACTGTAAATCCACCTATGATTTTGGCCAGAGTTGAGAACGCATTGAGCACGCACATTTTAACGCAGCATATATTCTAAAATGAACAATCTAAATAAGGAAAGAAATACCCCCAAGCACTCAGCATTGTCGGCGGGTTTTGTTCCCTTCAGGAGTAATCTTACAGCCAGGTCTATGTATAGGTAATAACCCATTATATTGCAGATGCGGCATCGTCTAATCGTATCTGGGCTTCCTCCACTGTAATTTTATTATTAAGACAACCCGCAGCCTTGTAGAATTCGCCGAGAACTGGACCGATAAATCTCTTCATGATGAATCGTCCAGTTCAATACATGGTTGCGGGGTGTGTTTAAATTTTGTCGGTAGTTCAATATTTCCTTGCGCTTCCATTTTTTAAGATTCTCCCCATTTTTCTAGCCCACGATCTAGTCACAAGGGATTCACGAGTAAAATGCGCAGGGGCGTTTGTCAATATAAACATTATAACGCTATTCATATAAAATTCTGTATGGCGCAAGTAAAATGCGCGCCTCATTCAAATGTTGCCAAAAAGCGTTATAATAGTATCATTTATATATTAAACTTTAATATAAATTTTTTTCCGATAGGATAAAAACAAAAACACGAAAGCCCCATGAGTTTGCAATGAAGAAAAATTCTTCCGAAGTCATGGTCAACGCAAAATATCTTCCGCCCTTTTGCGCGGAAGATATTTTCCACCCCGAATGGGATATACATAAGCGACGTTCCAACTTTGGATTTTCGGCTATGGTTATCCCATGTTATAGTTCTTGTTAAAGTTGGTATTCAAGCTACGAAATAACACAGAAGAAGAGTTTTCCGGCCAGCAGCAACGGCCCCCAAGTCCGTTCGCATCGCTAGAAGTCCGCCCAGGAGTCTTTTTGTGGGGCTTGATCCAGACAGGTCGGGGGTGTAAAATAGAGCAGTGTGTGTATTAGTTTGATCATGACACCTCCGACATTTCATTGTTATACGCGGAAGCGTCGGTCCCGAGCGACCGGCTACAGCGCTACATTTGTTAGTATTAAGCAGGCTCGCGGCTCACCTCCTATATGCCTTTATTAGGAGGATTATTGCATTTTATTTTAATTTGGGGTTTTGCCATAGCTGATACATCGATAGCTGGCATAACCCACCCATGTACATGTATATTAAATCTGACATTAATAATATATAAAAAAAAAAAAAACATTGCTCACACAACGCATTTCAATTTTAAAATAACGAATATATATCCATATGGCAGCTATGGCGGTTCATGATGAAAGGGAGATCCTGTAAGGAGTCAATCCCCCTGAGACCAAGCCTTGGTTGGCCATCTACCGTTTTGGCGCGGAAGTAAATCATACAACAGTATTATTTGTCTAAGGGACACTTATGGATTTACCATTACCTGGTCGGGAGTAGGGGTGGTGCGGTGCCCAATTGGGAAAATGCGCCGGGAGTATTTAATTATGCGGAGCCCACATGGGTTTTCTCATCGGGAGTACCACAACTTACGGAGCCCTCAAGTGACTTTACGGTCGGGAGTACAATCTAACTGTACGGTGCCCAAATAGTAAGAACAGGTCGGGAGTATTTTATATATACGGGGCCCGCCAGTCGCCAGTAATGTCCTCCTCCTTTTGGGCGAATTAATATCATATACATTTGTGATAGGCACAAAATTGCGCTCGGCGCATTGTCTTTACTTGCCATGCGGTAAAATTTTCTTAAAAGAAAAATAGACGACATTCACTCAATTATTCCTGAAAGCTATTTGCGCACGGGCGCATCTACAAGTACGCTATTGTCGACTTTTTAGAGGTCAGTTTTGCGCCCTAGCGCGTTTATGGATGAGTATTTATATCTTCTGATGCACTTAGTTTAAGTTATTGAAAAGAAAAACACAACGAGAAGTAAAATTTGTGCCCAGCGCGGTCAGCGATAATTTTCGCTGAACGCGCCGGGTAACGGTCATAACTTTATTATTTTCAGGTGCTACACCCGCGAGCCTTTGTAGTCTCGCCCACTTTGCTATTTTTCAGACGAACGACAGTTCCTGTTGTTCGTCTGGGGGAGCAGTGAAGTGGGCGTGTCTACTCGCCTTGAGCAATTTGCGCACTCGTCCAACGGGCGCGCAAATTGCTTCCGCATGTGCACGCGACGGTTCGCGGGGGTAAAGCGTTGCTTAGCGACTAGCTAAGCAACGAAAGAAGGTCGGGCGTTCGGGGCCTGACCCGGCAGACGTGTTTATTCGCGCTCTGTCATTTTCAGCAGATATTCGGTCTTTTTCTTATCTAAATTCTAAAACCAAGGTAATCAAATCACACGGGAGGAAAAGGGAGTTAGTAGCGCCTTAAATAGGTATGCATATTTCGCTGGTATCCTTGTTAGTTATGGTAAGAATAAAGTTGTGAGCTCTCGTGAAGGTGGACTGAGACGTTCCTTGCATTCTTTACTATCCTCAGTATTATTGTGGATTAACCGCTATAGAAAACCTGATATTCGATTGCTTTATATGTAATTAAGGGCCTTAAGCCTAAGTAGGCCTTATGCAGTTACTCACTCCATCTGTGGGAATATAATGACAGACTATAACAGAATTTAACGTAGTGTTACTTCAAGGCGGAAATTAACGACATTAACTTAGAACTGATTATCAGTGACAGCGGTGGCATCCCTAGCCGTACGCGTACTTCTAGAATTATTCAGTAACACAATTAATATACCGAAATGCGAAGGGGACAGCCAGCTAGTTGAAATAACCTAACTTATAGAAGTAGGGACACTTTAGGCCTATAGGCGCGCTCGTCGGCGAATTGCGTATGTAGATGAAACTCTGGCTGGCCGCCTTTCGCGCGGGGCGGACCCCGACGGCGATGGACTACCTGCAGACGGGAGGAGGAGCCGCAGCAGCCCGCGGCAGGCTCAGGAATTTCACATGGAAATTATTACATAACATTAACACGTTAGGCTCGCCTTAGGCGGGGGCAGATTAGCCGAACGGTTAAACATATTTTGGTTTTGAAAATTCGATTCTTTCATCGGAATGCCCAGCTTTAACCACACTTAATTCGTCGCCAATCCTCGCCCATCCATCATTGTGGATTTCTTATCACACGTTTCCACCCACCAGTAAACACACGCGATGGCTGAGTCGGTACGGCACCGGCTTCCCATGCGGGAAGCTGTGGGATCAATCTCCCGCTTCGTCAAGGTAAACATCTAAACAATTGTTACTTGTCGCTACAGTAACTGGCATTCAGCATTAATAATGTAGGACACAAAGAACTTGTTTTATTTAACAACACCTCTAGAGCACATTGATGTTCATATCATTCTGACATATTTCCTATAAAATCACCTGGCTCAATCACAAATTACATCAGTGGCGCCAAGACATGGGTAGAAGCCGCACGGGGACAAGTCACTCCTTCATTTCCTACCAGGTTACTATGCTCAAGAGAGTAATTTGTAAGAACTCCTCCCATTCTCTGTCCAGAGCGACTCCTCTCTCACCTCAGGACCTTAAGTCCTTCATTACCTATTTGTCTTCCTTTAGCGAGCAGGCCTTTATCTTCCTAGTGGCTCTCCTAGTAACATATTTTATCCAAGCATGTCAAGTAATGTCACTTCACCAGCATGTGCTCTCCTGGGTCCCCAGATGCTGCTTGCTCTGACTCTCTATTTGTAACGCTGGTCTACGTGTCTCGCTAAGGTCATCTAAAACTAGGTCTAAGTCTCAACCTCCTATCACATACCTCCTTCCAACTCTTCCCACCTCCACTTGCTGTCCTGCCTCTGCCTGATCTAGATACAAGATTCACTTTAACCCTCCTGACCTCTCTCCTGCTTTCCTTCTACCAGACAATTCCCCGTTAACTATAACAAGACTAACCAAAGTTGTCTCCCTTGCTGCCTCTTTCCTCTTTGGCCCTGGTCCCTCTCTCTCCGTACATAGTCTTAGAAGGGGTGCAGTTCAGGCATGTGTAGCAGCAGGAGTCGATATTGAAGATATAAAAGAGGCTAGGCCCTGGAATACTGTCCTAGCATATATGGAAAACAGCCCAATATATGTGGTTCCATCAGCCCATGGTAAATTGTTGGGTTGAGGTCCGATGTTTCTCGACTCAAAATATGGGATACAGTTCATTGCTTCTCCACACGCACTTTACCCTGATTAACAAACTGTTATTCAAATGTTATGTTATTGTTATTCCCATGATTGATTTCTATGATTGTTATTTCATTCGTATTGATACTTGATTCATGATTATTCACTCTTGATGCTTTACGATATGTTTGATATATTGACAATTGATATCTACTTTGATTGCTCACGATACCACGATACACGTTACCGATCATGCTCTCCAGACATCCTGATATGATGACCTGCCTGCAGGTTATGTTCTCCAATAAATATTTTTGACCAAATCTATACTCTGCCTTTCTCATATGTCCGAGTGAGTAAATTATTAGGAGAGGGCAAGGACTGGTTGGCTCAGTTTCAGGATAATGCGACTGAGTAGGACATCAGGTAATGGTACTGGCAGCCTGGTCTCCCAGTGGGGCAGCACTATCAAGTCACCATGAGTACGCACTGTCACAAGTCACTACCCATCTTGATATGACATTAGATGTTGCCAGGACATAAAACTACAACAACCAATCGACCAACCAAATTGCTGCCTAAAATAAACTGGCGACCTTGAAAGCCCCGATTCCACCTCAAATTTGAGTGATCAGCGGATACATGGGTCAACAGTCACAGTCCTCATAAGTAGCCGCTAGTGTATGCTTAGCATTAGCAGCTGAAG
>JASIRB010000758.1:187500-305608 GCA_030323885.1 Branchipolynoe longqiensis | reverse complement strand
CTTTACAAACTTACACCAGGTTTGACCCACGTTAGCCTCCACTACATTCACCTACGTTCAACTATGTCCACTAACGGCTATGTGACCAGGCCTTTACAAACTTACACCAGGTTTGACCCATGTTAGCCTCCACTACATTCACCTATGTTCAACTACGTCCACAAACGGCTATGTGACCCGGCCTTTACAAACTTACACCAGGTTTGATCCACGTTAGCCTCCACTACATTCACCTACGTTCAACTACGTCCACTAACGGCTATGTGACCCGGCCTTTACAAACTTACACCAGGTTTGACCCATGATAACCTCCACTACATTCACCTATGTTCAACTACGTCCACTAACGGCTATGTGACCAGGCCTTTTGAAACTTACACCAGGTTTGACGCACGTTAGCCTCCACTACATTCACCTACGTTCAACCACGTCCACTAATGGCTATGTGACCAGGCCTTTACAAACTTACACCAGGTTTGACCCACGTTAGCCTCCACTACATTCACCTATGTTCAACTATGTCCACTAAAGGCTATGTGACCAGGCCTTTACAAACTTACACCAGGTTTGAACCACGTTAGCCTCCACTACATTCACCTATGTTCAACTACGTCCACTAACGGCTATGTGACCGGGCCTTTACAAACTTACACCAGGTTTGACCCACGTTAGCCTCCACTACATTCAGCTATGTTCAACTACGTCCACTAACGGCTATGTGACCAGGCATTTACAAACTTACACCAGGTTTGACCCATGTTAGCCTCCACTACATTCAACTACGTTCAACCTCATCTCCACTAATGGCTATGTGACCAGGCCTTTACAAACTTACACCAGGTTTGACCCACGTTAGCCTCCACTACATTCACCTATGTTCAACTACGTCCACTAACGGCTATGTGACCCGGCCTTTACAAACTTACACCAGGTTTGACCCACGTTAGCCTCCACTACATTCAGCTATGTTCAACTATGTCCACTAATGGCTATGTGACCGGGCCGTTACAAACTTACACCAGGTTTGACCCACGTTAGCCTCCACTACATTCAGCTATGTTCAACTATGTCCACTAAGGGCTATGTGACCAGGCCTTTACAAACTTACACCAGGTTTGACCCACGTTAGCCTCCACTACATTCACCTATGTTCAACTACGTCCACTAACGGCTATGTGACCGGGCCGTTACAAACTTACACCAGGTTTGACCCACGTTAGCCTCCACTACATTCAGCTATGTTCAACTATGTCCACTAATGGCTATGTGACCGGGCCGTTACAAACTTACACCAGGTTTGACCCACGTTAGCCTCCACTACATTCAGCTATGTTCAACTATGTCCACTAAGGGCTATGTGACCAGGTTTGACCCACGTTAGCCTCCACTACATTCACCTATGTTCAACTACGTCCACTAATGGCTATGTGACCATGCCTTTACAAACTTACACCAGGTTTGACCCACGTTAGCCTCCACTACATTCACCTACGTTCTACTACATCCACTAACGGCTATGTAACTGGGCCTTTACAAACTTATACCAGGTTTGACCCACGTTAGCCTCCACTACATTCAGCTATGTTCAACTATGTCTACTAACAGCTATGTGACCAGGCCTTTACAAACTTACACAAGGTTTGACCCACGTTAGCCCCCACTACATTCACCTATGTTCAACTACGTCCACTAATGGCTATGTGACCGGGCCTTTACAAACTTACACCAGGTTTGACCCATGTTATAGCCTCCACTACATTCACCTACGTTCAACTACATCCTCTAACGGCTATGTGACCAGGCCTTTACAAACTTACACCAGGTTTGACCCATGTTAGCCTCCACTACATTCACCTACGTTCAACTATGTCCACTAACGGCTATGTGACCAGGCCTTTACAAACTTACACCAGGTTTGACCCAGGTTAGCCTCCACTACATTCAGCTATGTTCAACTATGTCCACTAACGGCTATGTGACCAGGCCTTTACAAACTTACACCAGGTTTGACCCACGTTAGCCTCCACTACATTCAGCTATGTTCAACTATGTCCACTAACGGCTATGTGACAGGCCTTTACAAACTTACACCAGGTTTGACCCACGTTAGCCTCCACTACATTCACCTATGTTCAACTACGTCCACTAACGGCTATGTGACCGGGCCTTTACAAATTACACCAGGTTTGACCCACGGTAGCCTCCACTACATTCACCTACGTTCAACTACGTCCACTAACGGCTATGTGACCGGGCCTTTACAAACTTACACCAGGTTTGACCCACGTTAGCCTCCACTACATTCACCTACGTTCAACTACGTCCACTAATGGCTATGTGACCGGGCATTTACAAACTTACACCAGGTTTGACCCATGTTAGCCTCCACTACATTCATCTACGTTCAACTACGTCCACTAATGGCTATGTGACCAGGCCTTTACAAACTTACACCAGGTTTGACCCATGTTAGCCTCCACTACATTCATCTACGTTCAACTACGTCCACTAACGGCTATGTGACCGGGCCTTTGCAAACTTACACCAGGTTTGACCCACATTAGCCTCCACTACATTCAGCTATGTTCAACTACGTCCACTAACGGCTATGTGACCGGGCCTTTACAAACTTACACCAGGTTTGACCCACGTTAGCCTCCACTACATTCACCTACGTTCAACTACGTCCACTAACGGCTATGTGACCAGGCATTTACAAACTTACACCAGGTTTGACCCACGTTAGCCTCCACTACATTCACCTACGTTCAACTACGTCCACTAACGGCTATGTGACCCGGCCTTTAGACACTTATTAAGCATTTGTTGCCAAATAGAAGGGAACGCAGAAGGTATTTAATAGAACCTGTTACTGATGAAGTCCATGGTGTCAGTTTGGGCGTGCTTGCCAAAACTCATTTGACATGCTTGTACTTCAAATATCTCAAACATGAGCCATTTAAAATAAAAGTTACTTCAAACTAAAGGGAGGTAGATTATAACAATAAATTCAATATTTTCAGAGATAGATATCTCTGAAAATGTCAGAAACTCAAAACCTTCGGACTCTGCAGCTTTAACTAAAATAACGCAGTGCAGTGTTACACCCCCCCCCCCCCCCCCAACGCACTTAGTGAATATGGGCGGAGTTGCGTTAATAGAATGTCTTCAAGTGCAAGTATATATATATATTGGTTTTTAAAAGAAACAACAACAAAGAAGCGCCAACCGATTTAAGAACAAATAGTTTTCGCGCCAAAATTCGAACGCATAAAAGCGACCAGCAGGAACGTTGTTTGTGCTTGCATAGTTGCACGATTTTTCACACACTGTGGTTCCAAAAGGATACTTAAATCTAAGAATATTAAGTAATATCCATATATTTGTTATGGAATTATGCATTTTGGTTTAATCATTAATACCAGTTATCGATGCGCAGATATATATATCATGATATATATATATAGATATATATATATATATATATATATATATATATATATATATATATATATATATATATGTCAGCACCTAAAACCCTTATGGCTACAGCAAACAAAAATCCGCCGCGAATTTTATTGTAAAATATTATTGGCAAAGTAAACACAAATAAACCGTAAACAATCTAAAACTCCAAAAATGTATTGCGCGCACATATACAGATACACAACACACTTATATATGTCCTTTTCTTTATATTTTGCCAGGACGTAAAACTCCAACAATCTAATGCGCGCGCATATACAGTTACACAGCACACTTCTATGTCCTTTTTCTGAGATGTTGCCAGGATGTAAAACTCCAATAACCAACCAATCTTTCTTTCTTTCCTTCTTCCCCCCCCCCCATTTATTTCGGTGTTTAATTCTTTCTATCCCTTCCTCTTTCTAAATGGCGCCCAATAGAATATAGAAAAGCCAAACCAAGTGACCGTGTCCAGAGTTACTATGCGTCTACATCAAATAGGTCTTGTACCATGTAATGTGCGCACTTACACATAGACATTCACATGGCATTTTGTGTGAGTTTATTTGTCAAAATGGCGACCAAAACAAACTACAAAAACCAATCCCAAATTAACACGGCCATAGTTACGACGCGTTTCTCTGTTTGGATTCAATTCAAAGTTCTTTCTGCCGTTTCCTCTCCCTCTCTCTCTCTTCCCCTCTCTTTCTCTCCTCCCCCTCTCTCTCTTGCCCTCCCTCCCTCTCTTTCTCGTGTGCGCGCTCTCTCTCTCTATATATATAAAGAGTTCAGGCGCAAAACCACGTAAAGACCAATCCAAAAATGTAGTTTAAATAACAGATTTTCATCTGAAATAATATAAATTCTCACTAATTCCACTTTTCATGTGATCACTTGTTTATGGGAAATGAACAAAAGAGAAGGAATAAAAACAAATAAACCTTTTGACCGTTTGATTCCACTGTTTATTTCCATTTTTGGATTGGCGTTTAAATGGTTTTGCGCCTGAACTCTTCTTATATATATATACACTCACCAACTGTTTCAGAAGGGGACAAACAAAAATCATCCCGCCAAATTCCCAACCGTCTGAACCTCACTTTACCCCCGAAAACGAAACCGGTGGCGGCGCGGCCTAAATCGACGGTGTCTCCCGATCGGATCACTCCCATTAATAGGGGACAGATTGGCAATGGTCATGTGTTCGATGATGTATATCTATAGACAAGGCTAGAGTTCATGCAGTTGTAGTTGCTAATATGATGGGTGCATCTGGGAATAAAGGCATATTGGTGGGCGCCTTGTGTACTTGGATCCATCTATTCATTCCCACACAACTAGGAAGTCGCGCCTGCACAACCAAGATGGCCACATGATCACACCGCGTCTCCTACCAACAAGCCCAGCAGACAACACCAACACCAACACCGCCACACACAGGTTAAAGTTAGCCGAATTTTGACAGCGAGAAACTGGCGAATCTAGGTCACCAGACAGGCACGCTATAAACCTTTTAAAATATAGAAACGGAGAGGAAAAACCAGATAGAATTCCCCATTTTTCAAGACTTTGTGTTGAGTGTGAAGAAGCGCTGAAGTGTCTGTGTGTTTGCTGGGACTGTGGTGACGGGATCGCTTTGGTGGGCGTGTCAGGAGTCGGCTTTAAATATGGGTAGTTATACGTGGAAATACGCTTACTTACCGACGTCTTATGGTGACAAGCGAAGCGTCAAGTGTCAACTCTTTTAAGTTGTTGTCGATGGTTTCAGTTCACTTCCAAAGAGCTCCCCCAAAACTGTGCGCCTTCCAGAACAAAATGCACGATGTCACGCCGCAGGTTCCTAGGAAGGTCAGTGAACATTTAATTCCCAGAATAACTGCTTGTTGAATAACCCCATTAACTTGGTATCCTATTGGTCGAACCCTGACCACGTGGTACGCTAATTTATGCCTAGCCTGGACTAGTTTTAGCGTCCTTTTGACACCGGCTCTTCCGACGTCCACCTCTTCCGACAAACTGCGCCCAGGACACATTTCCACGTCTTTTTCGACGCGCTGAACTATCAGAAAGTGTCCGGTATGACTTTAGAATTAATTTGACGAAAGATCTGTGTGTTTTGGAGCAAAAAAGACTGGATTTCCCCGTGTGGAATCGAGCGCAGACGACATTTAGCGGCGGGAGTGCGCGCGTTGCTTGTGACGGACGCGCCGACCCGTTCCTGGGCGCGCGCTTTTCGAACGCGGGAACGGTTTCGGTGCTCGTCTGCTGGGAAGGTGTTGAATGTCATCTGCGATTTCAGGATCGTCGGGCAGTTTCCAGGGTGACATTGTGGACAGCCTGATGTGTCGTCCTTAGCAACGAGATGTCGGGATTGCGATGGGCTATATATCTTGGGCTATATATCGTGGAGGAAACAGAGGAGTCTAGTAATGCATGTACAGCCGCAGCCGTCACATTTCCCTCCCAATTCGGGCGCGGTTAGTATCTCAGCAACTTGTTGGTACCGAAGGCAGGTAAGTATGGGGGGCTTCATGTCCCGAGAATGGAGGCGTAAATCCAGGTAAGCTGAAATTAATATATATAGCGATGGGATTTCACTGCTACTGCTGGAAGGTAACCATGCCAAAAGTAGCCAGATAACACACCACACAGCTACGTACAAGCCTGTGATATGAAGAGTTCAGACGCAAAACCACGTAAACCTCAATCCAAAAATGTACTTTAAATAAAAGATTTTTCCGTGAAAATAAGTTTAATTCTCATTAATTTCACTTCTCATATAATCATATGATTATGATACAATGAACAAAATAGTAGGAATATAACAAATAAACTTTTTGTAGGTTTGATTCCAATGTTTATCTCCATTTTTGCATTGGCCTTTACATGGTTTTGCGCCTGAACTCTTCATATGTAAATAGGAGTAGGCTAGTCTAGTAATAAGAGTAGAAAAATAAATACATATGATATATACCAAGAAAATCCAAAAAACCTAACATAGGCTACTAACCATATCAACCAATTATCTATCTGCTACTGAAATGCAGGCAATCAAATACCTTATCAGCAGCCACTGTGTGGTAAGATAACACCAACACTACAACTGGCCAGCATTGAAAACAAGCCTGGGTACCCGGGCTTATATGCTATGGACAGTATAAATACAGCCTCAATAAAACATTTTTTTTTTTAAACTCCGACCAATGCGGAATGATTTATTTACAAACTTCCCTGCCTTTGGGAAATAACAGTCTTCGGACGCGAATATGGCACCGTCAGACGCGGAATTAAAAAAAAAAGCGCAATTTTGTCCTTTCTCGGCCCCCCCCGCCCCCCGCCCTCGCCCTCTGCTCGCTCTCTGTTTCGTCAGCTGACCGCTGATTGGTTGAGTGCGGGATAATCCTGGTAGAATGGCAAGTCAGTTGGTTGTTGGAGTTTTGCGTCCTGGCAGCATCTAAGGTCATATCAGGATGGATACCGACTTGTGACAGTGCACACTCATGGCGACTTTATAGTTCGCCGGGCCGGCACCATGACCCGATATCCCACACATTCACATTATCCTGATCCTGATACAAATGGTCCTTGCCCTATCCTACTAATACCGAGTGCCAGGCTAGGAAGCGACACATATCAATTTGATAAGTCATTGGTTTGACTCGACCGGGAACCGAACTTCCGATCTCCCGCACGCGAGGCCTACACTCTACCGATTCTGCCACTGTGCCCGGTGGTTGAATGGCAGGTTGGTAATTGTTGGTGCTGACACATTGACACGTTGACACGTAGACAGGTGGGATCAGCCGCGAGCGGATTAACCAGAGTGGCTGCCCCCCCTCCCCCCCATTCACGGCTTAAGCGCATTTAGGTTGTGATTTCCTGCGGATCTCCAGCCGGTAAGCCCCGCGTCCGGAGTGTACGGACGCAGAGTGCTTGACACCTGCTTGGGTTAAACTTCAAGTTGCATAGTCCGATGGTTTTGCATGTCTGTCATTTTCTGAGATAAATATATCAGGTTGATGGTTACAACTTATAGTCTACCTCACTTTAGTTTGAAGTAACCTTTGTTTTAAATGGCTAACTTTTGAGATATTTGAAGTGTAGCTTTGCAAAATTAGTTTCGGCAAGCAGGCCAAAACTCTGACAACATGGGCTTCAGCAGTAACAGGTTCTATTAAATTGACTCAGTATTCCCTCCGCTAAATGGAGAGCGGCAGTCAAGTAATGAAAGCAGTCTTTGTCACATCGCGACCGACAGCATGATGATGATGATGATGATTCCCTCTGTGTGGCAACAAATGTCTAAAGTTGCATAGTCAGATAGTTTTGAGTTTCTGTCATTTTACTGAGATAAATATATCCGGTTGATCGTCATAATCGACCCTGCTTTAGTTTGAAGTAACTCTTATTTTAAATGGCTAACTTTGAAGATATTTGAAGTGCAACTTTGCAAAATTAGTTTTTGCAAGCATGACAAAATTCGGACACCATAGGTTTCTGCAGTAACATGTTCTATTAAAATGGCTCAATATTCCCTTCTGTGTGGCATCTAATGTTTAATAAGTGCAGCAGTATCTACGTTAGATATGTCGAATCAAATCTAGATAATTGTTTTGGTTTTGAAATTCTGATACTTCATCGGACTATGCAGTTTTAAGAAAATCTACAAATTGGAATATTTTTCGTTGGGCTCTCGATTTGTGCACTGCGTCCGGTAGAATTGACATTGAAATTACTCACCATTGTGCTAATTAAAGTTGCATTGTGTTAATTAAAGTTGCATTGTGCTAATTAAAGTTGCATTGTGATAATTAAAGTTGCATTGTGCTAATTAAAGTTGCATAGTCCGATGGTTTTGAGTTTTTGTTATTTTCTGAGATAAATATATTAGGTTAAGCACTTTAATCTATCTTACTTTAGTTTGAAGTAACTTTTATTTTAAATGGCTGACTTTGGAGATATTTGAAGTGCAAACATGCAAAATAAATTTTAGCAAGCACGACAAAACTTTGGCACCATAGGCTTCAGCAGTTACAAGTTCTATTAAATCAACTTCTATGTGGCAACAGATGCTTAATAAGTGCATCAGTATCTAAGTTAGATATGTAGGATCAAATCTAGGTAATCGTTTTGGTTTTGAACATATGGTGCTTTTATCGGACAATACAACTTTAATGTGTGACAACAATGTTTCTATTTCAGAACCAATGCAACTTACGGCAGTCGGAACGTGAATTACCACCACATTTGGCAATGATGATCTATACGTAAGGCACGTACCTAAACTTCCTTTAATTCAATTAACACTTATACCATCATTTTGTTGTGGCCATATTTATGCTACCAATAAAAGTTAAGTCTAATGACTTGTTTTCGCCACTAGACAGTAATAGTCTTGTGGTTCCCCTTGTTTTGTCACTTTCAGTTGTTGTGTAGTGATCTACTGCATGCATTCTTTCTCTGTTTGCGAGTATTTTCCCACATCTCCCTACTCTCTGTGAGTCTATTAGTACTACAATTGGTTAGTTGCTTGGTTACCTATAATTACCTTGTTGTGTTAGGGATTATTTGCTTTTAGTTTTAAAGTTTAACGTTTACCTCCTGGGTGTACCATGCCTGACATTTATACCCTCAAGAAGAATATTCCTTTTTGAAAGTTGCATAATCCGATGGTTTTGAGATTCTCTCATTTTCGGAGATAAATATAGGAGGTTGATCGCTATAATCTACCATACTTTAATTTGAAATAACTTATTTTAAATGGCTAACTTTTGAGATATTTCAAATACAAACACCAAACATTAATTTTGGCAAGCATGCCAGACCTCTGACACCATAGGCTTCTACAGTAACATATGCTATTAAATTGACTCAGTATTCCCTTCAATCCGATGACAAATGTTTAATAAGTGCACAAGTATCTAAGTTAGATGCATAGAATAAAATCTAGATACTTGTTTTGGTTTTGAAATGTTGATGTTTTCATCGGACCGTGCCACTTCTAATCAGCAGTGTGCTTTCTTTTATTTACCATCGTTTCGAACATTCGTATTCTAAGAATCCTTCATAATCGTAATTAATCAAGAGAACCAATAAACTACGAGACAATATTGTATATTTTACATCGTTAATTCTTTTGTTGCTGTGAACACAAGCAGATATTGAAGCAAGACCTCTCAACTGATACTTCTGGAACGGTCGGAAGGTGGCGTTCAGAAAGGATTTTTAATGTAACCATGGTAACGCAGTTTGTTAAACAATGTTTTTTAGTGATTGTTTGTTTATTCCGCTCATGCATGCACTTGTTTTCGACGCTGTGCAGTCGTGGTCATAATCCATACGGATTGATTTCCTTCATCAGTCTAGTATGAAGCTACATAATAAAGAATGATAGATCAATATGCATTAATAGTATACCCTTTCCACAGCGCATGCGCAGTGAGCTTTTACAGACAATAGTAGTTCTTCCCAATACCATCAGAGGGCAGATTGGTGGTGGAAATCCTCTATTATACCTTTGTCATGCAGCATGCTGCACAGTGAATTGCTACCCACAGCATCAGTTCAAACGGCAGGTTTGTGACGGGAATCCTCTTATTAGACCGTTTCCACAGGGAATACTGCACGGTGAGTTGCTATCCACAGCATCAGTTCTTGCCACTGCTATCAGACGGCAGATTGGTGGTGGGAGTCCTCTATTAGACCTTTTCCACGCAGCATACTGCACAGTGAGCTGCTACCCACATTATTAGGATATTGCAAGGACTGGTTGGCTCAGTGTCAGGATAATGTGACTGAGTGGAATATTGGGTCATGGTGCCGGTGGCCTGGTTTCCCAGTGGGGCAGCACTATAAAGTCGCCATGTGTGCGCACTGTCATAAGTCGGTTCCCATCCTGATATGACCTTAGATGTTGCTAGGACGTAAAAACAACAAACACACAAAAGCTACCCACAACCTTCCCTTTTCCGCTACCATCAGAGGGCAGGTTTGTGATGGAAATCCTCTATTATACCCTTTCCACAGAGCAGACTACACAGTGAGTTGCTAAAGATAATATTGCAGTTGCATAGCTATTTGGCTCTTCACTGTGGAACTTGGTTATTCTCGCAGCCCTGTTAGTCTGGCTGCCATGGGGGTGAACCTTGTTTTGTCTGATAGAGTTTGTTTCTCTGCTGATAATTCATGTCTGGCACCCCCATAATGACATCCAGACGGATGCGGAGCTCTCACCCTTGAGCAATTTTCATAAACCCCAAAATCCAATATGGCTGCCATCACCAGTTGGGCATTTGTTGAAAATGTTATATCTCCTGAAGTAATTGAACCAGAGACTTCATGTTGGTGTCAAAATGAATTAGTTGAAACTGCTTATTTATTTGTATATGTTTGTTTATATACTATATGTCAAAATCCAATATGGCTGCCAAAATATGTGAAATATGTATTTCGTAGGGTGCTAAGCAAGCAACATTACAGAAACTGTGCTGGAAGGTTGAGTTATGGGCATAGATCTAATCAGATGGATCCACATCTAATTACTCGGTTTCCTGATATCGAGAAGAGGCCAGCTAAAGGGTGTATAGTGTTCTAGAACACTTCAATGAATAACTAGTCTACAGGGTGCGATGGCCTAATCAGCAGAGTGTGGGCCTCGCATGCGGAAGGTCGGGAGTTAGGTTCCCGGTCGAGTCAAACCAATGACTTAAACATTGATATGTGTCGTTTCCTAGCCTGGTGGTCGGCATTAATAGGATAGGGCAAGGACTGGTTAGCTCAGTGTCAGGATAATGTGACTGAGTTGGATATCGGGTCATGGTGCTGGCAGTCTGATTTCCCAATGGGGCAGCACTATAAAGCCGACATAAGTGCGCAATGTGTCAAGTCGGTACCCGTCCTGATATGACCTTAGATGTTGCTAGGTCGTAAAACAAGTACAAACAACTAAATAACTAGAATTCGATTTATTTCTGTGGTTAGAGCATTTTATTGACGCAAAAAACATAAATAAATGCATATTTATTACAAGGCAGTTATGTAATCACTGTGTTCTACTCGAGTATTTACGTTATATATCTTTTAAAATTGTACATATTATTGTTGTTCTTACATTAGTTGATTAAGTGGGGGACATTTTCAGTACGGACAATTGGTCGTACTCATTGCACTGCTCCTTGCCCTATCCTAGTGTTGTCGGGGTGATGAAAATGGGAAATATTGCGCCTAGATCGGGACTCGAACCCACATCTCTATGCATTCCGGGCCAGTGTGCTAACCATTACACCACCTGGCTTGTACAGGATCCTGGTCACGGCACTAGTAAAAGCAAAGTGCCAGGCTAGATATGGATAAGAAAAGTTCTAATTACCTAAGTGACCGGTTTACGGCGGGAAGTGTTTGTTATAAATATCGCACTGGGACCAGCGAGTTACTCACTTGCTATCCGGTCCACACTCTGTCCATACCTCTCACTATCACCTCTCTGCTGGCCTTGCTCCTCCTTGATATGTCTGAAAAGAGTTCCAGGAGGGGGAGCCCGCCGGCATTTCACTTTCTACTCTTACTCTGTCCGTGTCTATGGCTCGCTGGTCGGTCACCATAGAGCAAATAGACAGTGTCCTTTGACTCAACTCTCCTCATTTCTCTTCCCTAGACTCTGCCATTTCGATTTCTCCCAGGCATACTTCTTCCCCTGACCAGGGTAGTTGTGTTCTTGGGTGGGGCCCTTCACCTTTACGATTTCTCTGTCTTTTTCTCATTGCTGGAACCACCGCTGCTCCCATCTTTACCCGCCTTCCTCGAACCCCTTGCTGCTGATCGGATACAAGTGCTCAACTACATCTACAGCTCAGCTACTGCCGGACCGAAGAGATTCGCTGCCACCCAATGCCTCACAGTTACAATGTTGTAAAGATGTCCCCAGCTTCTACAACACTCCCTACTGAAGTTAAGTCTTCAACCAAAGATTGGGCCGATTCATCGCAGCCTCTCTATTAATGTTGCAGTTCTGCAACCAGTAACCGTCGTAAGGTTACATACAACCCCACAATCAAGCGAGTTACTGCAGTTAATGCAGTATCCTTAGGGCTGCTCTGTTTTTAGTTTTGTGACGTATAAAGTACTTATACATACATTATTCAAGTATGTAATTCTGCTTATTATTTGCTATTGTGATATTGTGGTCATGGCACCAATGTGATAGGCCGCTGTCAGCTGCTCCAGAACCTGGCTCTCACGATGACACACCGGATGAATAAGGATGGGTACGTATGCTTCTGACGTTTATTATCAATCTGCCCACCACGGCATCCACAATCAAGTGAGCTGAGCCCTGACCAGCTAGGTCGCACATCACCTCTGTTTGTGGGGTGGGGGGGGGGGGGGGGTAGGCTAGCCACACACAGTAATGGGCAGTCCATTCAGGGCACTGCCCAGTGGCTAGCGTGCTGCCACCTGGTGCAGTAGAACTACGTCAGTCTGCCGCGTAGTCCCTGCAGCCACCGCATGGTGGTGGAGCTCAAGTACAGGATTACTATACTATCATATTCTACTACTGCTCCTGTAACCTCCTTTGATATGTTTCTTTGTACTTGGATT
Source organism: Branchipolynoe longqiensis (assembly GCA_030323885.1). NCBI lineage: Eukaryota > Metazoa > Annelida > Polychaeta > Phyllodocida > Polynoidae > Branchipolynoe > Branchipolynoe longqiensis. The sequence continues at coordinate 292,546 of JASIRB010000758.1, read as the reverse complement.
ACTGGAGTCTGTACTGCAACCTGGAGTGCGGGAGGTCTGCTTCCAAGGAGCTCCCTACTCTCCTCCTGCCCTCCAGGTGGCGCCTCAACCCCCCAACTATCTGCCCATTTCACAGCCGATAATAATATCCCACACACAATAAAGCATACCGTAAAGTTGCATAGTCCGATGGTGTTGAGTTTCTTCCATTTTCTGAGATACACGCATTAGATTTTGTTGTTGTAAATATAGTTTATTCATTGAATAAAGTCTTTTGTCAGCGCCGTGGCACTGGTCTTCCAGCCATGTGACAATACAGTTATTTACAATATATGCATATGTAGTCTGATATTGTCATCAGCAGCTAGCCCAAATCAGCTGAAATAACAATATCAAACATTCAATGGTATAGTTTGACAATTCACATATAAAAATAGCAGTTATATGTTGTATTCATACACACTTGATACATACATGTGTATTGATTAGACCTTTACATTACGGAGTGGTTAGGTGCATAGTTTCCCTTCATAGGTTTGTATGCCTACTATGTTGTGAATTGCAAAACTATCATGTTGTTGGAGTTAACATTTTGAGATGGAGTGAGTGTTAGTAGAATGGTTTGTTTATTCTGTTAGATAGAGTGTGGTTAGCTTGTAGGGTTATGCTTAAAAGGTTAATACCTCAGGTGTGTTGTTTGACTACATGAAGTAGTTTGAGTAAGTAGGTTGTTAGTAATGATGGGATAAACAATGCTTGGAGGATTGTACGTTTCAGTCATTTAGTAGTCTAGTACAGACTTTATTAGTGTCTATGTTTATACAAAGACCCTATAATACCAAGACGGCTCACTCAGCCCATACTGTGTAATCAAAATGATCAAACCCACCACTTGGTGCACTGGCTGTTCCTTGGCTAAACAGATGCTATATTATATGCACAAATGTATATATGGATGTGAAAGATGTGCGACGATGGCGACAAGGACGACGATGATGTGTGCCTGTTCATAGCAACCCCATATCAATGTGTATTCACGCTCACCCGTCTCATGCATGATATAACCGTATGTGTTTACATGTGAAACACCAACCAGCAGCCGGGTCGATCAAACCCACCACAAGGTGGCACCGCAAAATTTACATCACATGGGAGAGATAGGGAGTGAGCCGTCCCAGTACCATAGGGCCCCCGGTCTATAGCAATACTACCAGACTGATACACATTTCCGAATTTGCTGGGAAAATAATTTATACGGTGGATAACTTGGTTTGTGGCAGCAGGTAAAGGAGTGCGTGGGGTGGTGGGAGGGGGTGGGGTGGCCATAGGTGCTTATAATAGATAGCTAATTGGTCGTAATGCGAAGCATTACGTTTGATGCGAGGGAAGGAGGAGACCCTCCCCCGCCGCTGTGGCGCTGCCTACTCACCTCGGGCGAGCCCCGGCTCACCCCCCCCCCCCCCCCCTCTTTCAGGCCACCTTCTTTGTTCTGGCGCTCACGCCTCGCCCGACGCCCGCTGCTCGCCACATCTCACCCTCCCCCGGGCCGTCAGCATTCGCACCTCACCGCCTTCCCCCCTCCTTCCTCCCTTATAAGGCCGCCCGCCGGCTCTCCTCAGGCACTCACCTTCCTGCCGTCTTCCGCTATCCTTCACTTTTCCTGTTTGGCCTACGCCTCGGATCGCTGTCCCACACCAGCATCTACTACAAACATGCCACAAGGAAAAGGACGAGGACGGAAGGGGTCCCGGGCCGCCCCTCGGACCCCGGGGCCAGCTGCGCCGCCCGGGAGGGACGAGTCGCCCGCCTCGGTCTCGGTCTCCCCCCGGCACCCTCGGACCGTTCCTCGGGCGCCGAGACCTCTCCAGTGCTGGAGGCTATCCAGCGGATGCAGCTAGAGCACCGGCAGGCCAACGAGGAGCACCGCCAGGCCAACGCCGAGCACCGGCAGGCCACTGCCGACCTCCACGCCCGGATTGACCACCTCAGCGCCAACGGAACCCGGCCCGCGCCAGAGGCGCCCCCGCCGGCCGCATCAACACCTCGGGCGCCTGCCACCTCCGCGGCCCGAGCCCCGCCGCCGCCGCAGGCGGCCCTCCCCGGAGCAACACACCCGGAGTACGGGAGGTACCGCCACCTCCTTCCCCAAGTGCAGCCCGTCGCGTCGCTGGCCTACCAGGAGGAGGAGACCCGCCACAACCCCGCCTCCACGGCCGACGCCGTCAGGGAAATCCTGGCATCCGCCGAGGCGCGGCACTCAACCAGACGCCAAGGTATCCCTTCAAATTATATTTTTCCCTCCGATCTGGTGAGGCGAGGTCCCGAGAAGAAGCCGGTGAAGAGGGGGGAGGCGTCCAAGGACGAATATGCCCTCGCCCTCCTCACCCTCATCGACCACCCGGACTTCCCCGCCCACTCCGCCCAGGGACTCCACCACCACATCCTTTCTATCTGTCGTGACAACCTCCTCTATCCCTGGACGACCGTCCGCCACTACTCGGAGGCGGTCTTTACCGCGATCGCGGACGGTACCCTCCCCCATGGCTGGCACGACCCAGTGGCCATAGACCTCCTCAGACTGGAGTCCCTCGCCATGCCTCCCCACTCCACCACCACCCAACTCCCCTCCCTCGACCCTGCAATGCCCCGCCCCCAGTTCCGCGGCCAGACCGACACACGCGTGGCCTACAGTAAGGAGACCCACGGCCCACTCTGCTATGCCTGGAACCGGGACCCCAACTCCTGCACCCACGCAGCCCCGGGGGAGGTCCACGGCCAGGGGGTCTCCAGACAACTACACGCATGCGCATACTGCGCCAATGTCCAGAGGGTACTAACCAGGCACAGCGAGGACGCATGCCTGGCCAAGCGCGCCCGGGCAGCGGCTCCCGCCTCGCCGGATTTTTGAGGAGCCGGCACCTCCAGCCCGGCACGGAGGCCCCAGACCGGCCCACCAACCCTATCAAAGCCGCCCACCACACTGCTACCAGCCCTCCGGACACCACCGCCCACCCGCCCGAGGCGCGGCCTGCCCGCCGACTTGGCGCCGCCGTGCCCTCCGGCAACCACCCCCGCCTCGGGCCCCAGCGCCCCCTCAGTAAGGCTCCCATCGCCGCCCGGCGCCAGTCGCCCGTCACCCTCGACCCAGACATCCACCTCGACCCAGGCGAAACCGCCTTCCTCTGCCCCCCTGAACCCACCGACCCCCCCACCGACCCGCCCCACGACCCCCCCCCCACCGCCCGCGAGTTCGCCGCCCCCCTAGCCCGCCCCCGCCGCACCTCCTCCCCCGACCCCTGCCCTGACCGCCACCTCGGTATTACCAACCACATCGGCAACCACCGCCCAGCCGGGCCCCAGCGGCCCCTCAGTAAGGCTCTCACCACCGCCCACCGCCACCAGCCCGCCACGGATCACAGCCCAGCCCAGCCCAGTTTGCCCGAGGCGCGGCCCGACCGCCGCCTCGGCACTGCCGACCTCATCGGCAACCACCTCCAAGTCGGGCCCCAGCGCCCCCTCAGGAAGGCTCTCACCGCCGACCAGCGCCAGTCGCCCATCACAGAACACAGCCCAGCCCAGCCCAGTTTGCCCGAGGCGCGGCCTGACCGCCGCCTCGGCACCGCCGACCTCATCGGCAACCACATCCCAGTCGGGCCCCAGCGCCCCCTCAGTAAGGCTCTCATCGCCGCCCGGCGCCAGTCGCCCATCACGGACCACAGCCCAGCCCAGTTTCACAAGGAACCCTCAGGCCACAACCCAGCCCAGCCTCAGAAGGAACCCTCAGACCACAGCCCAGCCCAGCCTCACGGAGAACCATCCTCCGAGGGCACAGCCGCCGACCACGACACCACCGTCATCAACCCGCCCGACCCGACCCCGACCCCCGTCCCACCCAGGCCTGAGGAGTTCGCCGGCCGACCTCCTCACCCGATCCCTCCAAGGAGCGGGCCTCCCTTTATTTTGGCCGCCCGCCCCTTGTCGACCTACCCCGTACCGCGCACCTCAGACCACACAGCTCAGCCTCACGAGGGACCCTCTCCAGACAATCCAGCCGCCGACCTCAAGGCTCTGCCCTCACGACCCTCATCTCACCCAGATCTCCGGCCCCCACCTCGGGCGCCCCGCGCCCCCGCCTCGGGTGCGCCTCGAGCCCTCTCCTATTATTTGGTGGAGGGCTCCTCGGCACCCCCTCACTCCACTGACAATCAACCGGACCACCGGACTTACTGACTCTCTCCTGCTCCTTATGAGCCTCTCTGCTCCCTCCTGGGAGCCCCTCATTATTTTTGATACCATGTCTATTTCTCTATTACCACTGTGCAATTACCTTTTATCTTCTATGTACCTGTACATTACCACTGTCCATATTTTATTGCTTATATCTACCTAACATGTTCCGCTGAGGCGTGTAATAAACGCGCCTTTCTTCCACCCCCGCCTTGCTTTCTTCCTTCTCGCGCATCGGTCGTAATGCGAAGCATTACGCTTGATGCGAGGGAAGGAGGAGACCCTCCCCCGCCGCTGTGGCGCTGCCTACTCACCTCGGGCGAGCCCCGGCTCGCCCCCCCCTCTCCCATTATTAGGCTAGGACAAGGATGGGTTGGTTCAATGTCAGAGTAATGTGACTGACTGGGATATCAGATCATTGTGCTGGCAGCCTGGTCTCCCAGTGGCGCAGCACTAAAGAGTCGCCTTGAGTGTGTCACAAGTCGGTACCCATCCTGATATGACCTTAGATGCTGAGGATGTAAAACTTCAACAACCGACCCACCAATGTGTCTGGCCTCCATAGTCCATTTCTAGTTCCTTAGTACGAAACTAATGTGGGAAATATGAGCTAGCTCACGGTGCCTCATAGTCCATGCTAGTTCCTTAGTATGAAACTAATGTGGGAAATATGAGCTAGCTCACGGTGCCTCATAGTCCATGCTAGTTCCTTAGTACGAAACTAATGTTGGAAATATGAGCTAGCTCACGGCACCTCATAGTCCATGCTAGTTCCTTAGTACGAAAACTAATGTTGGAAATATGAGCTAGCTCACGGCGCCTCATAGTCCATACTAGTTCCTTAGTACGAAACTAATGTTGGAAATATGAGCTAGCTCACGGCACCTCATAGTCCATGCTAGTTCCTTAGTACAAAACTAATGTGGGAAATATGAGCTAGCTCCCGGTGCCTCATAGTCCATGCTTGTTCCTTAGTATGAAACTAATGTGGGAAATATGAGCTAGCTCACGGCGCCTCATAGTCCATGCTAGTTCCTTAGTACGAAACTAATGTTGGAAATATGAGCTAGCTCATGGCACCTCACAGTCCATACTATTTCCTTAGTACGAAAACTAATGTTTGAAACATAAGCTAGCTCACTGTGCCTCATAGTCCATGCTAGTTCCTTAGTATGAAACTAATGTGCGAAATATGAGCTAGCTCACAGTGCCTCATAGTCCATGCTAGTTCCTTAGTATGAAACTAATGTGCGAAATATGAGCTAGCTCACGGTGCCTCATAGTCCATACTAGTTCCTTAGTACGAAAACTAATGTTGGAAATATGAGCTAGCTCACGGCACCTCCATTAGTCCATGCTAGTTCCTTAATATGAAACTAATGTGGGAAATATAAGCTAGCTCACGGTGCCTCATAGTCCATGCTAGTTCCTTAGTACGAAACTAATGTGGGAAATATGACCTAGCTCACGGTGCCTCATAGTCCATGCTAGTTCCTTAGTATGAAACTAATGTGGGAAATATGAGCTAGCTCACGGCACCTCATAGTCCATGCTTGTTCCTTAGTATGAAACTAATGTGGGAAATATGAGCTAGCTCATGGCACCTCATAGTCCATGCTAGTTCCTTAGTACAAAACTAATGTGGGAAATATGAGCTAGCTCACGGCACCTCATAGTCCATGCTAGTTCCTTAGTACAAAACTAATGTGGGAAATATGAGCTAGCTCACGGTGCCTCATAGTCCATGCTAGTTCCTTAGTACAAAACTAATGTGGGAAATATGAGCTAGCTCACGGTGCCTCATAGTCCATGCTAGTTCCTTAGTACAAAACTAATGTGGGAAATATGAGCTAGTTCACAGCACCTCATAGTCCAGTCGTCTGGCAGCGCGTCAGTCTCACAATCTGAAGGTCATGGGTTCAAACCTCACTCGGGGAAAAAGCTTTTTCTACCACCATTTTTATATGTTCAAAAGAAATGTTCAATCGAAATGAGAAAATCCAAATTAAAAGAACTTGAAAATCTCATCCATTATTTCGAGGGCTGAGACTTTTCGCACTGGCACCATGACCCAATATCCCACTCAGTCACATTATCCTGATACTCCACTAACCAGTCCTTGCCCTGTCCTATTAATGCCGACCACCAGGCTAGCTTTCCACAATTTTCAATCTTTGTAAGTCATTGGTTTGACTCTTCGAACTTCCGACCTTCCACAGGGGAAGACTGCGCTCTACCAATTATGCCATTGCGTCCGGTTTTACCTAAGCTGAAAGGAGTAGGTCGAAGAGGGTTGTGTGTGTCACTATCAGAGTGACTTTCATGGCGTATTTACTAAAGGCCCTGTCACATTACGGCGTATGGCGTTAGCGTATGCCGGCGTATGCGGTTTTTGACCCATACACCGTCATATGCCATCATACACCATCATACGCTACGCACGAGGTCCCAGCGGCATCTGAAGCATATGCCCAGCGTATGCCTAACCTATGCCTAACCTATGCCTAACCTATGCCTAACCTACCCCTAGCCTATGGCGGCGTATTCAAAGCGTATCTCGACCTATGCACAGCATACTGTGATGAGGCTTGATGGTTGTGATTGACAAGTTCAGCGTATGCCCAACCTATGCGTAACCTATGTTGGCATACGCATAGCGTACATCGAGCGTATGAGCAGCGTATGAGCCATACGCCGCCATACGCCGAAAATCTTTGAGCATGCTAAAAAAAAATGTGGACGGACGCGTATGACGGCGTATGATGGCATATGCTGGCATATGCATAGCGTATGCATAGCGTATGCAAAGCATATGACGGCATATGACGGCATATGACGGCATATGGGTAAAAAATCCATACGCTAACGCCATACGCCGTAGTGTGACACCACTTTTACAGAATGCTGGGGGTACGCAAGAGACACCCGCCGGGTGTCAATCCAGCGTACGCCCAACCTATGTCGACGTACCCCTAACCTATGCATAACCTATGCCGGCATATGCTTAGCGCATGCCTAGTGTATGAGCAGCGTATGATCCATACGCTGCCATACGCTGAAAATTTTGAGCAAGGAAACAGGCTTGTTGGAGGATCGGCATATGACGGCGTATGACGGTGTATGCATAGTGTATGCATAGCGTATGGCGGTGTATACCGACGTATATGAGACGTAACGCGCTTACGCCACCGTACGCTCCCGCAAAAACCCTAATGTGACAGCCCCTTAACTGATATGGATACTTCTGCTTGGCATTCCATTTCAAATGTTCTAAAAATAATAGAAATATTATAAATTGGACTCATGGCAATGCCGCATAGATATGGACTATTTGATCATTTCTAACACATCCAAATTTACGATGTCAACAGACCCTTGTTACTCTCTTTCCACAAATATGCAATGTTAAGTCCTTGGTTTTACTCCGTCAGGGTTCGACATCCAGGGTTCGAACCCCACGAACTGCCAAAAAGGGAAGTTGGCAGTTAACTCAATCTGCCATTCCGTCCTTTCAGTTGGTTCTTGGGAGTTTTATGTCCTAGCAACACCTAAGCTCATATCAGGACGGGTACCAACTTGTGACAGTGTACTATCATGGCCACTTTATAGTGCTGTCTTACTGGGAGACCAGGCTTCCAGCACCATGACCTGATATCCTATTCCTTCCCACGATCTACCAAAACGGGAGACGGACGCCCAACTCAGTCGGCCATCCTCTCTGGTCAAATAGAAAGAGAGAGAGAGAAAGAGGTCACATTATCCTGACACTGAATAAACCAGTCCTTGCCCTATCCTAATAATGCCGAGCACCTGGCTAGGAAGCGACAAATATAAATTTGATAAGTCATTGGTTTGGCTCGACCAGGGTTCGAATCCTACGATCTACCAAAACGGGTGATGGACGCTCAACTCATTCGGCCACCTCATCCCGGCTGGTGTAATTCCAGAAGATGGTGTGCAAATCTCCCGACGAGCTAAGAGTGTGGAAGGTCTGTTGAGCAGCCCTGAGCAGCTGGTTACACTCGCGATCAGCTGTGATTAACAACAAAGGGCCTATAATACTAAGACAGCTCACTCCCTATCTCTCCAATGGTAATGTAAATTTCGCAGTGCCACCTTGTGGTGGGTTTGATCAGCCCAGCTGCTGGTTGGTGTTTCACATGTAAACACATACAATTATATTATACATGAGATAGGTAAGTATGAATACACATTAATATGAAATTGCTATGAACAAATACACATCATCATCAGCATCATCATCAGCATCGCCATCATCACACATCTTTCACGTTCATATATACATTTATACATATAATATAGCACATGTCTAACCAAGAGAACAGCCACGCACCAAGTGCTGGGTTTGATCATTTTGATTACACAGTACAGGCTGAGTGAGCCGTCTTAGTATTATAGGGTCTTTGTTAACAATGAACAGCTTGTGAGCAATCGTCAGCAACTATGAGGAGGCGTGAACAGCTGTTATTAAATGTGAGCAGTTGTGAGAAGCTATGGGCAACTATGAGTAACTACGAGCAATAATGAACGACTATGAGCAACTATGAGCAACTATGACTCGTATGAGCAACTATGATAGACCAAGCAATACAATACTAGGAAATGGCAAGGAGCAGTGGAATGAGGAAGACCAATTTTCCGTGATTGAAATTTCCCCTGCTTACTCAAAGCTGCATAGTCTGATGAAGCATCAAATTTTCAAAACCAAAACAAGCATCTCAATTTGATTCTACATATCTGACTTAAATACTGGTGCACTTGTTAAACATTTGTCACCAAATAGAAGGGAATACTGAGCAATTTAATCAAACGTATTACTGCAGAAATCTATGGTGTCAGAGTTTTGGCAACCTGGCCAAAATTAATTTTGCTTGTTCGCACTTTAAATATCTGAAACGTTAGCTATTTAAAATAAAAGTTACTTCAAATGAAAGTAGGGTAGATAATAACGATCAGCCTAATATATTTATCTCAGAAAATAACAGAAACTCAAAACCCATCGAACTAGGCAACTTTAAAGTTGCATAGTCCGATGCTTTTGAATTTATGACATTTTCTGAGATAATTACATTATGCTAATCATTATTGCCTACTTTGGTTTAGTTTGAAGTAATATATATTTTAAATGGCTAACTTTGGAGATATTTAACGTCAAAACCTGCTAAATTAATTTAGGCAAGCACGCCAAAACTCCGGCACCATAGACTTCAGTAGTAACAGGTTCTATTAAATTGACTTATTACGACCTTTTATGCAGCAAAACATGCTTATTAAGTGCACCAGTATCAAAGTTGAATATGTAGAATTATGTCTATATAAGTGTTTTGGTTTTGAAAATTTGATGTTTTCATCGGACTATGCAATTTTAAGTAACGTACTAACAAAAAGACTAGTGCCACGGCTCCGAGAAATAACCTATTCATATGATCAAAAATCATTTAGCCCCACAAAAGGGGGGAAGAAGGTGAAGGCCTCGATTTTTTTCCTGATGGTTTAAAGATGAACATGGACGAAGCGAATGTTAAACGACGAAGCTAATGATGTAGAAGATCCAATGAAATGCAGTGTTGGCGTTGGCGATAGTCACTACTAATACTATCCGATGACTCCGTGGGGTAAAAAGCGCGGGAACCAGCAGACGACATGACCAGCGCAGAAGTGACGTAGTCATGGTGTGCAGACGACTTTTATAATGCGATCATATATATATTTATATATATATAGATATATATATATACACACACTGTTCGGATACGCCGAGAAACTCTGACAGGTCTAACAGAAAGGTCAAGGTCACGCCAAGCAGATATTATGGAATGCCGTGTGTAGCATAAATCAAGTTTTCTATCACCGCCCCCAACCCGCCCTCTACCGGCTGAGGAAGAACTAATGTTGTCGGTAGCAGGTCACTGTGCAGATTGCTCTGTGGGAAAGGGTTTATATAGGATTTCCACCACTAAACCCCCCCCCTCTGGTGCCAGTGCCAAGAACTAAGATTGATCGTAGCAGGTCACAGTGCATATTGCTCTGTGGAAAAGGGTCTATATATAGGATTTCCATCACCAACCCGCCGTCTGATGTTGTCAGTAGCAGCTTTAAATACTGTGCAGTATGCCTTGTGGAAAAGGTGTAATATAGGATTTCCACCACCAACCTGGCCTCTGATGGCAGTGGCAATGACTTATGATTGGACAGGCCTGGTAGATTTACCTGAAACCTTACCTAACTGAAAATGTGGGCAATGATTTACTGACCTATATTTCTGAACTATACCATATGTGAGGACCCCCCCTCCCCCCTCCCCCCTCCCCCACTCCCCCCCCCCTCCCCACTCCCCCCCCCCTCCCCCTCCCCCCCTTCCCCCCTCCCCCCCTCCCCCCTGCCCCCTCCCCCCCGTATCATAAAGAACTGCCACTGTTTCTCCTTGTGATTGTCTTTGATCAGTACCCGCCTGGACCCCCTACCTCACTCAAAAGCATGATACCACGACTGGTCCCGAGGATGCCAAGTGCCACCAGGACCAGTACCAGAGGATGCTGCCACCGCCCATCAGCACCCCAACAATTGCACTGAGTGAACACCAGCTCCTCATCTCACAAAGGGAAACAACAGAGCTCGGTCGAACTGAGCCCTCTGAGGACAAACTATGTTCACTACAAAAGACCACAGATTTATAAGGCCCACAATGTACTGTCAGTGGAAAAACTGGCCTAGTTCTAACTTATGGGACCCATATACTGTTCTTGTTACCACTGTGACCATGACTTATATCACAGACAAAACGATACTGACTATCAGGGAACAACATGCCCCATATCCAGGCAACCTTGTGGTCTGTGACCACCAAATCTGTCATAGGTGATTTCCTCCCCCTGCCTGCTCCAGTAACCAGTGCCTTATAGGTAAAACATCATAGCCATCAGTGCGACGTTCCATGGAGTGGATGGTTGCGCCGCTTGTATACTGAATTAGTGATCAGAAGTTGAGATTTAATTTTCCTTTTACTACCAGCTACAGTATTACCATGTATAGAAAACAGCTTTGAGTGCCTGCTACTATGGACATTACTGCATGAGAGCACCATGCACACACAAAACACACCAAGTATGCACATGATATGAGATACAAGAGCATCAGTATAATTAAAAAAGTTAAGATACAGATTCTCAGCCCAGATAAACACTCAACACTCACAAAGATAAACAAATAAATATGTCAATACAACAGTCACCAATATTTACACACATGGGGGTTGGTGGGTCCTTGGGTGTGGGGGGGGGGTTGCATGCACGGGAAAGCGATTGTGAGGACCTGGGTTTGGTGGTTGATGGGCCAGCCTCTTTTACTGCACTTCCTCTGACAGAACTGAAGGACCAACCAGGCTTCAAGATTGGTCATCTAAACATACAAAGTCTCCGCAACAAGATTGACCAGTTAAGGATAGACCTACCTCAGTCAGGATTTGATGTCTTCACAATATCAGAAACATGGCTCAACAGTCACATGGAAGATAGACTAGCCAGTGTACCAGGCTACCAATGCATGAGAGCCGACAGAAAAACAAAGTGGCCAGATGGTCAAATCAAACAAGGGGGTGGACTGGGAATTTATTTAAAAAATGAGCTGCATACTGATACATCAAAATATGAGGACCTTAACCTCTCCAACTGCAACATCGAACTACAATGGGCAATTGCAATCAGACCTCACACCAAGAGTATACTCATCAGCAACATATATAGGCCTCCAGATGGCAATCTAAATGAAGGAATTGACCTTCTAAATGAATCCATGAGACAAATAACCGACATGGACAAATATGAGATACTCATACTAGGATACTTTAATGTGGATTACAATGAAAAGAAACAGACTCTGTGGGGAACAATGAAACAATTTGCTGCAGATCATGAGCTCCAGCAAATGATACACAAACCAACCAGGATAACTTGAACCTCTGACAAAACAATAGACCTTGCATTCACCAATATTAAGCACTGCCCCAATGCAGGAGTTATCAACTATAATATAAGTGACCACAAACCAATATACATACTAAAAAAGAAAATAAGGAATGACAAGAGATCTGCCACCTACTGGGGACGCTCATACCGAAACTGTGATCAGAGAGAATTGGAAAACTCACTGCAGGAATTCAACCAAAGAGAGCTCCTAGTGGAACAAGACCCAAACAAATGCTGGGAAATGCTTAACACAACAATAACAAAAGCAGCTGAAGGTAGCTACAGTCACCCCAATCCCCAAGACCAATAATCCAAGATACTGCAGTGAACTGTGAACAATTTCAATCCTGCCACTTCCACGAAATATTATTGAACAGATTATACATGACCAAGTTAAAGCATTCCTTGAATCATCCAACTACCTGACCTACCAGCAAAATGGATTTAGGAAAAACAAATCCACAACAGGGGCTCTGGCATCTCTACTGGATGAACTTTTGGGCAACATGGATAAAGGTGAACTAACAATCACTGTCTTCCTTGATTTCAAGAAGGCATTTGATACAATTGACCACGAGATCCTGATGCAGAAAGTAGCAAGAGCTGGATTAGGCAACAAAGCATATAATTTCTTCACAAATTATCTCAAGAACAGGATGCAGTGCACAAAACTAAACAACAATGAGTCCACCACCCGTAGGGTCAAGACCGGGGTGCCACAGGGCTCCACCCTAGGACCCCTGCTATTCCTAATCTTTATTAATGACCTACCACTAGTATCTGAAAGAGCAACATTTACATTATTTGCTGATGATGCAGCACTCACAGTACACAATAGAGATATTGTGGCAGCTGCAGCCCAGACAGACATGGTGCTAGATAAGGTGAATACATGGTGCCATGAAAATAAACTAACAGTAAATAGTGCCAAGACAGAGTATGTGATCTATGGGACGAAAATGAGAAAAACAAGAGCCCCTCAAATCCAACTACAAATGGGTGGAACCTTACTTCGTGAAGTGGACTCCTACAAATACCTGGGCACAACTCTTGACTCCACTCTAAATGGGAACCGACAATTGGCAAGACTGAATCAAACACTGGCACTAAAACTGACAACTTTTAGGAAATTAAGGAAATTCATAAGTGAAAACACTGCACTGCTCCTGTACAAGACTACAATATTGCCTGTTATAGATTACAATGACATCATATATGAACTCTTGGTCGTAATGCGAAGCATTTCGTTTGATGCAAGGGAAGGGAGAGCGACCTCCCCCCCCCCCCCCCCCCTCTGCCCGCGGTGATCAAATAGAATAACAAGAAGAGGAGCCTCCACTCTGCTCATTGTACCACACCCTTCAACAAATAAATATATCGGAGCACCAATCTACAAAGGTAGTGTCATGTGGAATGACCTCCCTATCAGAGTCAGAGAAACCGAAACAATACTTGCCTTCAAAAATGGATATAGAGCCCACCTGGTTATTCAGGCCCTTGAATGACTACTGCAGTAATTACTATCAAAGCCCTTAGCTCCTGGCCGCCCCCCCCCCCCCTGCATTCCCCCGCGTATGCTCTCCCGTATGGTTTTTTCTCCCCCTACCACCCATCCCAATGGGCACCTCCCCTGCCACCACCCTTAACCATCATGAACAAACCATCAACACACTGAACATCCTACACAACTATCAACCTGTTTAAACACATTGAACATTATATAAGACAGACAAAATGTCTTGGTGGCTATAAACTTTGCTTGTTTTATAAGAGAAAACGTGTAACCCACAACGATTGTTTGAGTTGCCCCAGGTATATATCTTCTACTCGTGCTGCTCCCCATTTCTGCATGAACTAAAGTGACTGGTGTTGTACATTATACAGCAGAAGTCACTCCCTTAATTCTACAGGATCGGTGCTGTGACTAATACAGCACCGACCAAACTTAGATTGTTTAGAATGTCAATTCCAATAGTAAGATGGCTGGAAGACCAGTGCTTCGGCGCTGACAAATGTCATATTCAGATGAATAAATACTTTACCAAAACAAACAAAAAAGTGTAGTCTGTTCTATAGAAAAGGTATTATATAGGATTTCCACCACCCCACCCTCTGATGACAGTGGTAGAACTTATGGGGATTAGTAGCAGCTCACTGTGCAGCCCGTTTTGCGGAAAAGGTATTATATAGGATTTCCACTACCACTTAAAATACGAAATCTATACATGCATATTAATGAGATCTGGATCTTGGGAAAAGAAATATGAAATTAAGAAATGTGTTATAGCAAATTAAGAAATTTGGCACATTGTACATATTAATTGCCACACCCTAAAGTACTATAACCAACTTTATAAAATACGAAAACTAGCAAAGTAAATTATGAAAAGTGCCACATAGTAAATTACGAAGAGCAACACATCAACATACGAAAATCTAAAAATAAAGGACGAAAACAAGCACACGCACCGCAAAATTGACCGGAATTGCTCAATTGGTCATTTCCGAGCGAATTGATTTGAGTTCAAATCCGGAGCGCCATACAGTTGGACTGTTAAGGCCCCCTGTCACACCTCGCCGGATTGAGGAAACGGAAAGAAACCGAACAAAGTCCGTTGATATCCGGCAAAGTCCGGTTTGTGTCTGTTGCATATCCATTGCATATCCGTTGATATCTGTTGATATCCGGCCCGATCCGTTACAAGTTTTGAACAGGCACAAAACTTGGACAGATCAATGTCTATGGATCTTGTCCAGTTTGAAGTTCATGAGTCGTGCGCGTGCGTGGCGTATCCGTACATGTCCCGTGTTCAAGAGTTCTGGTTCATGTACAGTTTGTGCCTGGCTGCCTATGGACACGCCGATAGTGCAGACAGTTTAATATCAATCCGATCGATAGGTAAGACATAGGCCTTGGACCTGTTAGCCGCTCTTAATTAATTGAAATGGAGACAGTTCTTCAGATGTGGTCAATCGTAGCAACTGTCACTGGCTCCAAGATATATGTAATGCTTGACCAATATGCATCCAGTCGGGACTTGAAACAGTTCACCGACTCTGCTGCTACGACACTCTCCGGCAGGTCATTCCACAGGTCAACCACCCTAAAGCCAAAAAAGTTGTGTCGCAGGTCCAGTCTGGAGTACCGCTTCCTCAGCTTCAGGGAGTGCCCTATGGTCCTGGTGTTGGAGTCTCTGATAAGGGGGCCGCCTGTCTTGTAGATACCATGGAGATATTTGAATACTTCAATCATATCCCCCCGGGCCCGGCTGTAGTACATGCTTGTGATCTTCAAATGACGTATATGTTGTTCATAGGGTATTTCATCGAATCCATGTACAAGCTTCGTTGCCCTTCTTTGGATCTTCTCAATTGACTCAGCATCCTTCCTGTAGAGTGGTGACCACACAACATTTCCATATTCCAAAAGTGGACGTGCAAGGGATGTGTACAGTCTGCGTACAACATCCTCGTCTAGGTATGTGTACGATCTTCGAATGATAGCCAGTATTCCATTAGCTCTGTTGGCGGCTTCCTGGATGTGGTCGCTGAATGTCATTTTGTTGTCCACCTTGACACCCAAGTCCTTTTCTATCATTGTTTCGGAGAGCGGAACATTATTCACACCATCGTTCATTACATAGATGTGCTTGCTGTTTTTGCCCCCTAAGTGCATCACTTTGCATTTTGAAGCATTAAACTTCAGCTGCCAATCACTTGACCACTTCTGCATGTTTTTGAGGTCCTTCTGCAAGTCCTGTGAGTCACTACCTTTCTCCATACGGCGGAATACTTTGGTATCGTCAGCAAACATTTGGACCATAGAATGTACAACCTCTGGTAAGTCATTGATATATATCACAAATAAGACTGGTCCAAGCACGCTGCCCTGAGGTATTCCGCTTTTCACCGAGCACCATCCTGATGGTTTGCCATTTACAATGACTCGCTGTCTTCTGTTGCTCAGAAAATCCTTTATCCAGTGTAGGACATCTCCTTTTATGCCATAGCCATGCAGTTTTTTTAGCAGTCGCTGGTGTGGAACAGTGTCAAATGCTTTTTGAAAATCTAGATAAATAGCATCCAGATCTCCAAAGTCATCAATAACGCGGGTCCACCCATCCATACATGCCAGTAGTTGGGTCATACAAGATCTTCCTTGCACAAAGCCATGCTGCTGTGTTGATAGGAGGTTGTTTTCGACAAGATGAGCCATGATAGAATCTCTTATTATTGATTCCAGCAACCTACACACTACAGATGTTAGACTGATTGGCCTATAGTTTCCTGGATCCCTTCTGTTACCCTTTTTGAAGATGGGAGCTACATGTCCATCCTTCCATGGGTGAGGAAGTTTTCTTTGGTTTAGTGATTTTTGGAAAATGTGTGTAAGTGGTTCAACAAGCTCATTGTGTAGTTCCTTCAATATGCATGGGTATATTCCATCAGGACCTGCTGCCTTAGATGCATTAAGATTGTATAATTTTTTCTTCAGATCGGATGGTGCAATATTTATGTTGGTCAGGGGGGCACGAAAGAGTCGGTCCTCAAACATTGGTATATATGACAGGTCTTCTTGTGTGAAGACACTTGCGAATCTGGTGTTCAAAGTATTAGCTTTGTCGATATCCTTTTGTGCAATGGTCCCATCCTCCCGCCTCAAATCTCCAACTGGTATATGTACTTTGAGTTTACTCCTAGCATATTTATAGAAGGCTTTTGGGTTCTCTTTGGCATTTTTGGCTATGTTTTTCTCATGCTCTCTCTTTGCTTTCCTACATTCCCACTTTACTTGGTTACATAGTTTTGCATATCGAATTCTGTTACTGTCTGTGCCCGACTGTCTCTTCACTGCATATGCCTGTTGTTTCAAGCTGATCTTCTGCTTGACTTGGTCATTCATCCATTCTGGCCGTGGTCTGCCATTATTCATTTTGCCAGATGACATGGGTATGTGCTGTTTGCATTTTTCCATGAAGGTTTTTTCAAATGCATTCCAATTTTGCTCAACAGTGTCTGTATTTGGGGCTGCACTTAGTATAACTTGGTCGAGATCCTGTCTCAAGCCCTCATAGTCGCCTTTATCCAATATGAATTTGTGCTTTCCACTTGGGTTTGCATGGTAATAGCAACTGAAATTAAAGAAAAGGCAATCATGGTGGCTATTTCCAAGTCTCGCAACATGCTTAAGGTTTCCAATCATTTCTTCTTCGTTTGTGATGATGAGATCTAGTATATTTGCAGCCTGGTTACCACGCTTATGCGTTGGTTCCGTGACGTGCTGGAAAAGGAAACAATCTCTAAGATTTTCGACAAAGAGTGTTGCTGGATGTTGTTCGCTATTTGGTGTCCGCATGGGTTGCCAACTGATTTCTGGATAATTGAAGTCTCCCATCATTAGGAGGTGGCTGTGGTTTAGGGCTGAGGCCTTTTGGATCAGCTGTCGAGTTTCCTCATGGACACTGTTGTCGCTGTTGGGTGACCTGTAGATGCATCCAACAAGCAGACTGTCCCTGTCTTCTAGCTTAATCTCGCACCATATCGCTTCTGTTGAGTTACATGGTAGTACATCTAAGGGGACTGCATTAAGGTTGCATTTAGTATATATACACACACCCCTCCTCCCTTCATCGATATTGCTGAAAATATCAAATCCATTTATGGCAATCTCACATAGCTGGACTGGGTCTTTTGGATTTTTTGGTATGACTTCGCTAATTGCAATGATATCTGGGTTGTAAATTGCAGTATTTGCTTCCAGTTCGGCTCGCTTGTTCATAATTGAATCTGCGTTGGTATACATACATCTCAGGCCATTGGTAATTTTATGAGATGTGCTGATATGGATTCTGTTTTTGTTCAAGTTTGAGTTAGGATTGTGGCCCCAATGATACTTATGTTTTATACATGGTTTAGGTTTAGTTGTTTCTTGCATACTTCTGATGTTACAGTTGATGTTACTTCGGCTGACATCTAAACCTGGGTGCGTGGTCTCACTCTCACTATTTTTTGTTCCCATGGCGGTCCTCTGACACGGAATACCCAGTTTTTTTCCTCTTCTCCCAGTTCAGTGTCCGACGCCATGTCTGCTGTTTTCTTTTTGGCTTCCTCTACCAGGAGTTTTGTTTGTTTTCTTTCTTTTTGCGTCATATCATGGCCCACACTGACATTCTTGTACTGGTCTATGCCACGTAGTTTAAAAAGCTGACTGAACAGTTGGCGTTTTGTTTTTTTCAGAGTTTACAGTGACGAGCAGAGGTCTAGCAGAGCCATCGTCATGGATCCTGCCCAGGCGACGTGCCTGGATGACTTCGTTTTCACACTCTTGGTCACACACAGTCTTGAAAATGCTGTTGAACATATTGACGTCATTTGCTTTCGTCTCTTCTCGGGATTCACCTGTCTGCTCGGCTGCATTGAAAATGATAATGTTTTTCTTCCTGTCTTCAAGTGCTTTTTCTTCCTTTTTTGTTTCATTTAGTGTTTCCTTCATAATGGCTTTGAGATTTGGTGTGGCATTTGTTGCGGTTTTATTTGCATCACTTTTCAGTGCATCTGCGAAGGTCTTGCAGTCTTTATTGACTTGCTCGGGAACCTTTGTTATAATTTCTAAGGACTTTTTTAGATCTTCTGAGACTTCTCAAATTTATCATCAAGTTTAGCTCCCATTTGAGCAATTTTGTTGTTGACATCTGTGACTATTTCCTTGCAGTGTTGTTCAATCACACTTTCAGTTCGAATAAGGGTGATTACTTTTTTAGTGCATGGGAAGCAAAACCAGAAGAGGTCATCTCGTTGTGCTGCTGAGTACTGCTCATTTGACATCTCGAGACATTCTGCACACCAGTGGTTTCCACAACAATCACATGCAATGATAAGATCTGTGTCGGTTTTGCAGCTCACACTGCAGTCCTGGCAGGTCCGTTGTAAATTGCAACATTGACTAGTAATGGTGCGCCTGGACTGGCTGAGGTTTTAGATTTAGCTGCCTTGCCTCTGGTTTTTTTCTTTGTGGAGGTTTCCCCTCTGTTTGATAGCCTTAGTTGTTTATATTTATCCAGCCATCCTTGTGGCTGAGGCATGGTAATCAGCTAGATGTCACTATATTCAATGCACAGTTGTGATGTTGACAGTGTCAGTGACAAAATTTACAACTTGACAGCATATATTTAAATATCAAAGTGTCTAGATCATAGATGCATACACACTAGTTCAGTATTTACCAACTGCTTAGCTGTGAGAGCTGAATACGACGTGTAGCATTGCACACGTGCGTATCCACAGTCACTATAGTGTCAGTGACACATCTGTGTGAGTGAGTGATAAAAGGGGACTTTATCAGTTCACCCAATTTACAGCTGCCCTAGGGTCACTAACACATCAGTAATCACATCCACACACACATCAACAGCAAAAGCAAGTATATGGGTGTTAATATATCATAAATGAGTGGTACTTAGCCTGTGAGAGATGATACGAAGTGTAGCATCGCACACGTGCATTCAGTCCGCTGCGCCGCTATTTGACACATTTGAATACATTTTGATACTTATCACGCCTGAACACCACCGGACTAGACAAGTCTGTCCATTGATCAATCCGGCGAGGTGTGACAAGGGCTTTAATGACAGCATGAGTTGTTCAGCGGTTCTCACATTGCGCATGCCTCACACTGACGTCTGACAGACAAGGCGATTGGTGATTGGCTGCGTCCCAAATTGTTTATAATATAGAGACCCACCACACCACACTCTCTAGTCATTTTGACGTGCATGCTCATCAACACAAAAGGATGTGGAATGTCAGCAGACATTTACCTTTATGGTTTGCATATAATCCTTGGGTTTTGTATTTGTTTACACCTTTCATTAAAGTTGCATAGTCCGATGGTTTTGAATTTCTGTATTTTTTCTGAGATAAATATATTAGATCGGTCATGAGTATCTACTTTACATTAGTTCAAAGTTACTTTTATTTTAAATGGTAAACTTTTGAGATATTTTGAGTGCAAACATGGAAAATTAGTTTTGGCAAGCTTGCCAAAACTCTGACACCATAGACTTCTGCAGTAACAGGTTCTGTTAAATTGACTCAGTATTGCCTTCTACGCAGAAACAAATACTTAATAAGTGCATCAGTATTTAAGTTAGGTATGTCAAATCAAATCTAGATAATAGGTTTGGTTTTGAAAATTTGATATTTCATCGGACTATCCAGCTTTAAAAGTTGCGCAGTCGGTTAATTTACCAGTCGAGTCAAACCAATGACTTAAAAAATCTATACTTGTCGCTACCAGGCCTGGTGTTTGGCATTAATAGGATAGGGCAAGGTCTGGTTAGCTCAGTAACAGGATAATATTACTGGGTGGGAAATCGGGTCATGATACAGAGAGCCTGGTCTCCCAGTTTGGCAGCACTATAAAGTCTCCATGAGTGGACACTATGAAATCATCATGAGTATGCACTGTTACAAGTCGGTGCCCATCCTGATATGGCCTTAGATGTTGCCAGGATCTAAAACCCCAACAAACAACTCCCCCACCCCTATTACCGCGGAATAGTTTGGGTTGTTGGCGGAGGTGGAATGTTTCCACCCTCCCACACTGCCCCGCCCCTCCCTCTCTCACACAAATACTTGGTATACACGACAACAGATATATACCGGGCGCGGTTGCCAAATCGGTAGAGCGCGGGCCTCGCGTGTGGGAGATCGGGAGTTCGGTTCTCGGTCGAGTCAATCCAATAACTTATATAATTGATACTTGTCGCTTCATAGCCTTGCGCTCGGCATTAATAGGATAGGGCAAGGACTGGTTAGCTCAATGTCAGGATAATGTCACTGAGTGGAATATCAGGTCATGTATACCAGTGGCCTGATTTACCGGTGGGGCAGCACTATAAAGTCGCTGTGAGCGCTCATTGTCACAAGTCAGTACCCGCCCTGATAGGGCCTTAGATGTTGCCAGGACGTAAAATTCCAACAACCAACCAACTGTTACCAGACATAGGGGTAATTGGACGCGCCTGCGACATTTAAAATGCGGGTATCACAATGATAAATAATTGCCTCGCCAATCAGTGATCATTTATCTGAACGAGTGCAAGCCCAACTGCGTGGCAGTGACATCGAAAACGAGGCAGACACAGAATAGATGATTTACACCACCAACCAGCCCTCTAGCGGCAGTGGCAAGGACTGGTCTATTGGGTAGCAGCTCACTGCATAGTGTGTTCCGTTGGGAAAAGGTTTTTATAGCGGATTTCCACCACCAACTCGGCCTATGGTGGCAGTGGCAAGAACTGTTTGTTTTACGTGTTGGGGTTTTACATCTGAGGTCATATCATGGTAGGTAGTGACTCACCACAGTAGGCAGTCATGGTGACTTAATAGTGCTGCCATACTAGATAATAGGGCCAATGGCACCATGACCTGGTATCCCACTGGGTCACATTAACCCCCACCCGCACCACACACACATACACCCCACTACATCCCTAAGCCCCCACCACATATACCCACCACATACCTACATCCCTACCATACCCACCTACACCCCAACTACACACACCCTCAACCCCCACCACACACCTACACCACCACCATACCCCCCACCTCCCACCATACCAACTCACCACACACCCCTACACCCCACAACACACCCCTAAATCCCCACACACCCCTAAATCCCCACACACCCCTGCGTCCCTAAGCCACATCCCTAAGCCCCCACTACATACACCCACCACATACCTACACCCCCACGACACCCCCACCACCCACCACCACACCCGTAACCCCACGACACACCCACAATACCCATGCACCTCTTTTCACTCAATTATCGCCGATGAAGGCCCGCCCCACTTGCATCGCAGCGCCCCCTGGAATTTTAGTACCCTTGGTACCCCATTCGTCCATAAGCATATTCAACGCTGGAAGGAGCGGGACAACCAGCCACGTTTGAACTCGTTTGAGCCCGTTTGAACTTGCCGGAAATAGACTTTCCTCTTCTTGTCTTCGCGAGAACTCAGTGAAGTAGATTAGTTTTCTGTGTTATTGATAGATTATAGAACAGAAATACTTGACAATAAACATTAACTTTGTTATAACTATAACATGATATTTATTTCAATTATCATAATCATGTGTTGTGTTCTTTGTTTATTGCAAATGGCGGCCCCCATAAGTGGCGGCCATTTGCAATCGAAAAGAACAGCTCTGATTGGCTCAAATTATGGAAAGATTCCATTATTTCTTTAGTAGTTTCTTGTTCAGACATAGTTACACATATATATGTATCTTTTGCACAGATTAAAGTGCTTGAAGTATATTCTTAATTTATCTGCATCGACTTCTGTTTAAATCACACAATATCAGGACTTAAAGAATGGGAAACTATTCCTGCAAGGGTATGCTCAATATGGGACAGTGGTCACCCATTTTTCCTCCTTTCCTCGCTGTGGACCCTTCTCCATTCGTCGGCGGTTGGACAGGGCTGTGGAGTTGATTAGTGTGGTCGAAGCATCACAGATGGCGCCACGATAGATATTTGTATTGTTGTGGGGGTGATGGAAATGGGAAATATTGCACCTAGAGTGGGATTCGAACCCACATCTCTTTGCATTCTAGGCCAGTGTGCTAACCATTACACCACCTAGGCTCCCTGATATCAACACACTACCCACGCCTACCTGTCTATGTGGCTCCTTGCCTGAGAAGTCAGTGCAGACTACTACACTCGTCCCCCTGGAATTGTAAATCTTTTAATGCTTACAATTACATACATACAGGCAATGCACTTACACAGGGTAGGTTCAACAACCATACAGGGGGTAGCATATACAGGATCCTGATCATGGGACCAGTGTCATGGGGGTGATGAAAATGGGAAATATTGCACCTAGAGTGGGATTCGAACCCAAATCTCTTTGCATTCCGGGCCAGTGTGCTAACCATTAAACAACCTAGGCTCCCTGATATCAAAACACTACCCATGCCTACCTGTCTATGTGGCTCCTTGCCTGAGAGATCAGTGCAGACTACTACACTATCACAGGGAGCTATAATACAGCGACTGTCACTAATAATACAAAATATATAAACAAGGTCATAGTGAGCAATTTATACTCATGTAGTAGTCCGTACATGAGTCTTACTACCACGTGGTAGTGGTGGAGACTATGCCGCACACCCGCGCAGTTACACTGTACTGCGCTAGGTGGCGGCAGGCTAGCCACCGGGCAGACCCCAACTGGGCTGCCCTCTACTGCGCACCCACCTATAGAGTCGATGTGGGATCTGGCGAGTGAGAGGGCGGGTCAGATGACTGTGGACGCTGCGGAGAGCAGATTGGTTCAATAAAGCAAGTTGAAGCATACTTATATTGGATCTTGGCGTTCTTCCGTGTGTGTGTGGCAGGGTGAGAGTCAGAGGGCCGTGGGTCATTACACACTCACATAACATTTTTTATCAACATATATTATTTTGGATGGTTTAATGGCATGGGCCATATTCGTGGCAAAAAAATCCACTAATGGTATCTATTCTGTCAGTCTTTTCAATCACATTCACATGCTTACATCGCAATTTACACACTATTTTTAAATGGTCAAATCCATGTCAAATGATAGCAAAGACCATCTTTGAAGTGGTTAGACTTGTGTCAACTGACAGCGAAGTCTAACGCAGAAAGAAATAGCTGAATTTACAGGAGGTGATACAGCCTAGTTGTTTTTAAAGGAACGTTAAGATTTATTTGTGCTTTATGTTGGTAAAAGGTCTTGTATGATATTTACATTAAACCAGTGTTGACACAAGGTCATGAAGTGTACACAATTCAAGCAGAATGTGTCTAAGGGTTATTGGTGCTGGCAGCCTGGTCTCCCAGTGGGGCAGCACTATAAAGTCGGCATGAGTGTGCACTGTCACAAGGCAGTACCCGACCTGATATGACCTTAGATGTTGCCAGGACGTAAAACTCCAACAACCAACCAAGTGGTCACTGACACCTAATACACTCTGGGGATGGTTCTCCCTTGAGTAAAAATGCATGAGTCAGCCAAGAGTGGCCAATACAGAATCGTGTGAGGACTGCTCAGTCCCGCCAACAGCCAGAATAATGTTGTGGATGTTCTTCAATGCATAGGGTGACGTTATAGAACTTATTGTTTGAATGCTCGTCGCATTCATGTTGACCTTTTGATTTGATGTATTTGAAAATAAATCGTCTCAGATCAAAAGTGAGGATCCGAGATGGTTCAACAATGCCCTCTGGTGTGAGATTGAGGGAACACTATACTGAGGTTAGAGTGGAGCCCTCTGGTGTAGATTTCCTGAACTACACGGGCCCGTGTGGATCACATTTGTCCTCTTTAGTTTAGGTTGATCGTTGGTTGGTTGTTGGAGTTTTACATCCTGGCAACATCTAGTGTCATATCAGGATGGGTACCGACTTGTGACAGTACACACTCGTGGTGACTTTATAGTGCTGGCTCTTTGGGAGACCAGGCCACCAGCACCATGACCTGATATCCCACTCAATCACATGATCCTGACACTGAGCCAACCAGTCCTTGCCCTATCCTAATAATGCCGAGTGCCAGGCTAGGAATCGACAAGTATCAATTTTTAAGTCATTGGTTTGATTCGACCAGGGTTCGAACCTGTTGGTTCGAATCTCACAATCTACCTGTCTGGTTGTGGAATGGAACGTCTGAATCTAGTGCATAGCAAACCCTAGTTTCTCCCACAGCAGTCTCCGTGACACTGACAGGGCTGCGTAGCAACCCATTAAAAGTATCGGAAGGCTGGGCTATCGAAGTGTAATGGCTCACGGACTTCCTCCCCACACTGCCATGCACACACGGAAGAACACCAAGATCCAATGTAACTACGCTTCAACTTGGTTTATTAAACCGATCTGCTCTCCGCGGCGTCCAGTCAACTGACCCGCCCCCTCACTCGCCATATCCCACATCGACTCTATAGGTGGGTGTGGGGTGAGCTAGCCACACACAGTAGAGGGCAGCCCAGTCGGGGCCTGCCCGGTGGCTAGCCTGCCGCCACCTAGCGAAGTTCAGTGTAACTGCGTAGGTGTGCGGGGTAGTCTCCGCCGCTACCGCGTGGTAGTAGAGCTCATGTACAGACTACTACAGAAGTAACCATATGCTTTTGCAATCTAGTATGCTAACTACATTCTTAAAATACTTTTTTTAATCTATGAACTTTAAAAGTCAAATCGAGAGGTTCTTGTGGCCGCTATCTTTAAAAAAAATGCTGTGTGTGCTTTCTCTTCCAATTTCTCAACTCTATGCCAATATAGATAAACATTGCGTGCTGGAACCAACGACTCCATAGCATATTTATAGTTGATTCAAACCAAAGCAGTTTTTGCAGGGATTTAGACATGGTTGCCATTCACCCCTACTACTGTGGGTAGGGATGAATTTGTATCTAAGCAAACCGATGCCCTCTGGTTAAGGTCTTTTGTAGCTTAGATTAGATTACATTGCAGTGTTTGAGCTGTATGCTCAGGCCAAGTCGGAGACGCCACCATCAGGGCCCACTACGTGTGGTGAGGACGCTCTGTTTAGATTTCTCGCTGCAGCAATGAATTTTAATTTGCTGGTGTTAGCTGGGTGTACTCTGGAATCTGAAGTTCATCTGGTATTGGTCTTAACACCTTGTCAAGCTGCCCTTTGAACAATTTACGCTGCAGTTTGATTGGTGTCTTATGTAAGCTGGCATTGTTTTGAAGAGCTGAACTCCCCGGACAGAAAGATTGCCTTTCTGCAGAGATTTTGTTGACTGTGAGGCTTTTCTATTTACGGTTGGAACCTTACCAAGTATACAATATCTTTTCGAATTATATGTTGTTATGCCATAGCTAGGTACTTTGTCTTCAATCATTTTCCAGGTTTAAGTAATTTGATATCTCTCACATCAACATTCAATGGAAAACATTTTGAGGACTTTTAGCTTGTCTCAGTAATATAGGCTCATGGTGTTTTTTTAAAGCTGCATAGTCCGATGAAATATTAAATTTTCAAAACCAAACCAATTATTTAAATTAGATTTGACATATCTAACTTAGATACTGATGCCGTTATTAAGCATTTGTTTCTGACTAGAAGGGAATACTGAGTCAATTTAACAGAACCTGTTACTGCAGAAGTCTATGGTGTCAGAGTTTTGGCAGGCTTGTCAAAATTAATTTTCCATGTTTGCACTCAAAATATCTAAAAAGTTTACAATTTAAGATAAAAGTAACTTTGAACTAATGTAAAGAAGATACTAGTGATCGATCTAATATATTTATCTCAGAATAAATACAGAAATTCAAAACCATTGTACTACGCAACTTTAATATGTGATGTGAAACTGCATTGCAGTGACTCTAGCTTTGTCGGCAGTTCTTTAACCGTGGGTTCCCATGGTTGTGAACAGTAGACTATCCGTGGGAGTATTATGGAGTTCCACAATGTTTTCATTACCTTCATTACAGTCTACTATATTTTCTGGCTGTTTGGCGTACCTAGTCAATGTGTTCAGTAAGCGAAGCGGCTTTCCAAACTAGCGACATATTTTTCACAGGTAGGTGAAGTGGATTCAAGCTATTATTATTTGGTCACATGAGGTGGAGTGCATCCAATGTGAAGCCAAGTCCAAAGTCCTGCACTTCGGCTGGACCAGGTGCATGTGCAGCCTCTCCCTTGATATTACGACTGTGGACTACAGAAACTCAGAGAAAAGGATTAAATGGGGAGATAGCTACACAGGACCTTACAAGCCGAGCTAACCTCATGTAAATTTGGATTGATAGCATGACATAAGCCATGTTCACACACACAACTTTAGGCCAAACTAGATAATGCGAATTAGATGAGGCAAACTAGTGTCGTGTCCACACATGGAGCGGTTTAAGGCGGAAATCGATATCTGCGCATGAGCAAGTGCATACTAACCAGCGCCACTTTCGGTTAGTCGCCGTCGCCACGAGAGAGTGTGGGCTCGACCTAGATATGTATGGACTGAATCGTATTGGTTTGGAATGGTCAAAACTTCTGCTGGGCAGTGAAAACCTACAAATAAATGATGAAAAAAATATCTGTGCACCTCTAGCCGGTTCATAGACCAAATTATATAATATGCACTTTTGATTGCCCGGAAAGTCAACAAACTCAGGTCTCGACTGCGCATGCGTGTGACGTCCTTAATCCGGCTCATCTAAGGCGCTACCCTTCACACTACTAACTTGGGCCGACTTAAGCTAGTTCGGTTCATCTGGATTACCTTGCGACCTGGTTTACTTGAAGCGAACTAGATGAGGCGAACTAGCCCTAATTCGCTTCAGCGTAGCGTCCACATGGCGAATGTGAGCCGAACTAGACAAGGTGAACTAGTTGAGGTGACCTAACACCCATGTGTGAACACGGCTTTATTCTCATTCATAACATAAATGGATTCTCTGGAACTGGGCAATAAATTGTGACATGGAAACTAAAAGTGAAAACTTTCCAAATAATAGCAGAAAACATTCCAAATAATAACAGAATCCATATTTGTATGAAGGTTTGCATGTTGTGCATATGTCAGAGTTGAAAAAAGACTTTGATTTAGATCTTATACAAATTGAGCGATACGTTAATAACACTCATGTAACATGAAAATCAAATCAAAGACACATCCAAAACATCATTTCAACATGCACAACAAAGTGAAACACGATTCTATTGATTACAGTTAAGCAACCAAGTGTAAAATATTCCGATTTACTCAATTGGTGGGGGAATGCAAATGTTCTATTACTGATCGGGTATACGTGACCAGGTGCATGTATGTGTTTATGTAGGTGCTGGTGGTGCTTGAATGAGAGGTAAATAGACATAGTGGTGCTGGCAAGACTGTGTCTTACAAGAAAAAAAAGAAGAGAAGTTTGGGTAAATGAATGGGCAGATGTATAAATTTTCACATTTCCACTTTAGCACAAAATCATGCAAGTATACTTTTGATGTCTTTTATGGGATGGATTAAATATATGAAGAATTGCTAACAGTAACATACTTGACACACTGAGGCAACAATAGTTATTTGATTTACTATCAATAAAATAAATAGTTAATTATCACCGTCATAGCATGGAAACCAAATATGTGATGCCCAGCTTTAGAGAATGACCTAAATACCAGTTATTGAGTACAATCGGTAAAAGTGCAGGCTTCCGGTGGGTTTCAAAATCTCTGTCGAGTCAAACTAATGACTAACAAAATTGATACTTGTCAATGACTTACAAAATTGATACTTGTCGTTACCTAGCCTGGCACTCAGCATTAGTAGGATAGCACAAGGACTGGTTAGAACAGTATCAGGATAATCCGACTGAGCGGGATATCAGGTCATGGTGCTCACAACCTGGTCTCCCTTTGTGGCAGCACTATAAAGTTCCCATATGCGTGCACTGTCACAAGTCAGTATTGGCCCCGCTATGAACTTAGATGTTGCTAGATGTAAAAACAACCGCCACACTTGTGGGAGTGGTTTTCTTTTCGCCAGACACACGTGATATTTTCTGATTAGAGATTGCTTCATCAGATAGGAATCACCCAAGTAGGTTAGCAAAACCTGGCCGTTCAAAGTTCACAGAACCAGCTCTTCTACGCCTTCTTTTTTATTGGAAGCGCATATTTGCAATCCTTATCTTAAGTTTTTTAAATTAGTTTTTGTTTTTGGTAAATGATCATTTTTAATCAATGAATAAAGTTTAGGTTTTTTAGCGCTGAGGCACTGGTCTTCCAGCCATATTATGTTACATTCATTCGCGTGCATAAAATAATCTAAAATAAACAAAGATTTGCTACAATGAAAGGAACTAATCGCGCTTTACCCAACAGAATTGTGAGATAAAAGGCGTGCATTTAATAATATTGTCAGTGTCAAGGTTTGGGTAACTTTGTACTAATACTAACTGTGCATATTTGTGGCGCGATGTAAGGACACAGTTTGTTTAACGACCCTCAGCACAAAAAGTAGACATCGGCTATTGGGGAGGGGGAGTGTCAGGAAATACATGTACTTTATTGCAACACCTGAATGGATTATTTCAAATCTACTTGTAATGAGGTACATTTCGGGGAGGTACTTTTACTTGTCACAATGTAATCTTGTTGTACTGTTCTACTTATAAGTACTACAGTATAACCCCATTAAACCAAACTTGAAGGGACCCTAGAAATCTGTTTGGATTAACCGATCATTGGTTTAACCGAGCTTTGGCTTTGACTTGGCTTTGGCAAAAACGGGGGTGCATTATGAATGTACAATGTATGTGGACTATGATTATTGTTTTCTATGTATATACAGTTTAACCCCATTAATATGATAAATGGAAGTATTTTGCCGGGCCGCCGAAACAAGTTTGGATTAACCGACCGTTTGGTTTAACCGGTGTCGCAGTTTCAGCGCCCGGTCAGTTTCAGCGCCCGGTCAATTTCATGCGCATGTGTCAAAATCTAACATCATCATCACTAACCTTATAAATTTAACATAATGTTTTTGGTAAAGATGTTTTCTATATGTGTACCAAGCGATTTGTTTCTAGGTGGTGTGGTTCTAGAGATATTTAACTTTTGCTGTATTTTCTGTATGAAGATTGCTCACGACCATTGACAATGCCTTGAGTTTGAGTCTATACGGGCCGTTGAAACTGATCGGGCGTTGAAACTGCATCACCGGGCTTGGTTTAACAGGGTTGCACTGTATATGGTGAATTACATTAAAGTTGTAACATCCGATGATTTTATGCTTCTGCCAATTATTTTTAGATAGATATATTATGTTGATTATAATCTACCTTTTATTTTAAATGGTTAACTTTGGAGATAATTGAAGTTGAAACATGTCGAAATTTGTTCAATGCACAAACTGCTATTGTTTTCATTTGTCTGTCCTTGCGGTAACAGGACACCTGCTATGTAAGGACAACATTTGTCCGGAATCAGAATTGTCCGCTTGTAGCCAGTTACTAGTTACAGTAGACACTTTACTGCATGTTGACCAGACGGGATGGCCGAATGAGTTAGAGCATCCGTCTACCGTGCTGCTAGATCGTGGAGTCGAGGGTTCAAACCCTGGTCGAGACAAACCAATGACATACAAATTTGCTACTTGTCACTTCCTAGCCAGACGCTCGGCATAAATAGGATAGGGCAGGGACTGGTTGGCTCAGTGTCAGGATAACGTGACTGAGTGGGAGATCAGGCCATGGTGCCGGCGGCAGGTCACAAGTCGGTACCCGTCCTTATATGACCATAGATGTTGCTAGGATGTATAACAAACAAATATCATCCATGTTTGTTCATTGTCTGGGGCTTTACATTCTAGAAACATGTAAGGTCATATCAGGATGGGTACCGACTTGTGACAGTGCACACTCAATGCAACTTTATAGTGCTGACCCCACTGGGAGACCAATGCTGGTGGCACCATGACCCAATATCCCACACAGTCGCATTATCCTGACACTGTACAAACCAGTCCTTGTCCTATCCTATTGTAGAATCTAATGCTCGGATCTGTGGCTGTGTACATAGGATATGAGGAAAACAAAACAGACAAAGATAAAGGAAGAGAGTAAAGTGTAATAGAAGAGAAAAGAGTCCAGCCCTCTGTTTATTGCTTATATAGTTACATGGGTTCATTGTAGAGTATCACCCCACCTCCTTCCCCCAATGGAAATTGAGCATTCTTGGCCCTACCAATAGGGATCCAGCATTCCTGGTCTCCATGGATACCAGTGGTCTGCCTACCACC
Organism: Branchipolynoe longqiensis; assembly: GCA_030323885.1. Lineage (NCBI taxonomy): Eukaryota > Metazoa > Annelida > Polychaeta > Phyllodocida > Polynoidae > Branchipolynoe > Branchipolynoe longqiensis. The sequence continues at coordinate 261,548 of JASIRB010000758.1, read as the reverse complement.
AGTAGCTGTATGGCCCCATGACCACCACTAACCTTGACCTTTTGATTGTGGTGACCCCTACCCCAGCAGAAGGGGTAGGCCCTGAGTGCAATCACAGACAGACCTGCCAGTGTGCATTTCATGTTTGCAGAGTTGCAACTGCAAGCACGTGAACTGCATGAAGTAGTACTGTGGCATCCACATTTTATTAGATGCAGTATCATGTCTGGGGCTAGTTCGACTTCATTAGGGAGGGTGACTGGTTGAACGGACTTGTTTTGGTCATCCTTTACCCAACCATATTCTGTTGAGTCCAACTCGGGTGGATTCTGCACTTCCAGGGACTGCCATACTAAAGCCTGATGGTGAGCTCTTTTAACATTTCCCTTGAATGCCTCAGTTGTTAGTGGCAAGGTGCACAACTTCGGTGTTGATGACCCTTTGCCTGTTTTTGACAGCCATACCTTTAACCTTGTCTCTGACATTGTACTACAGTTTGTTTGTCCATAGCACGCGGAAATGAAGGAGGTAGCCTGTTGAATAACAGATTCCATAGAATGCCCTGGTGCACCCAACATGTTAAGTGAGTGCCCCGATCGAAGTGTTTTGAGTACAGCGGCCTTTCCAATTCCAAAATAGGAGGCAACGGTGTCACAGCCAGAAAGTGCATTTGCCGGGAGTATTCCTTTGACTATCTTAGAATGCTTCTGCACAGTTTTGCCTATATCAACCACCGTCCTTCCTTTGATGGGGGACTCCATCAATACAACATTCTTGAGATTTGCCATGTGATGATAATGCAGCAGCAGTACAAAGACGTCAGTGTCATTGGCAACAACAGTGATTTTGCTTTCTGCATTTTCCACGGCACAACTCAAGACCTGTTGGACAATGACGTTATCTGCTTCTTCGTGTGAAGTTTCCAGATCTGCCCGTGAGATGACACCTCCACCATCACTGATTTCGATTGGCACCGGATCTGCTCCTGTTACCACTAACTTGTGATGTCGTGTGTTGTCCTCATGAAACTTCTTATCCTGGACTAGATCATCAACTATCAGTTGCATCAGTTGCTTCTTGTTTTTGGAAGAGGCTAGTAGAATCATCTGTGCTGGAAGTTTACTGCTGACTTGCAAATGCTGAACCCTACTGACACCAGTTGCCCTAGATCCTCTGGTAACACTCTTTGTGCTGTAATCATAGTATGTGTCAAATATGATATACACGTCCTCGACCCATAACCTTTTTCCTGTGGCATATTTGAAGTTCGCTATATAGTCCTTGACAGACCCATCAGCAGGCCAAGGAACTACCCAGAGTATTGCTGAGCCATCGAGCACACTAACATTTGCACCACTAGCAACTCTAGCAGACACCTCAACTTGGAGAATTTTCTTCAAGGTAGATTTCAATTTCGCAATCCTCATATCTCCAGTATCATCAAACATGGACGTTGGAACTGGCGCAAGTTCATGACCAAGCACATCCTTTATGTCAATGTCCCGCCCACTAGCCTGTAGGCCAATCACTCTTGAGTAAATGAAATTGGTATCAAATACTTGCACAGCTCTGACCTTCACATGCTTCCTTGCATGATCCATAGTAACAACCTTCTTCGTGATGGTTTCATAAAGTCCCTGCAGTAACCGACTTTCGAAAACTTTCATTTATTCAGTCCCGATTGTGACAGCATTGTGGACATTGACTTCAGTTGAACCAATCTGGCCGCTAACTACATTGACTATTCCACTGGGGTGTGCCGCAGAATCTAAAGGATCAATGCAAGTGTCAAGTTTTTGTCTGATTCCATCTCGGTCTCTCTTGTCTTCAGCGATCCGGGCTTTTGCCCCTTCTTTGTGTGTTGTCACCACCTTGCTTTGAGTGTCCTCGTCCATCATGTCATCCAGATCACATTCCAACCTGCTGCATGCATGCAGACTAAGGGCCCATACCTTCAGCGTTTCTGGCTTAAGCGTGATGCCAACTATCCCCGCAGGAGCATGCCCATACCGCATGAAGGTCGTCTCAATCATCATATTGCTCCAGATGCCATTCCATAAGCCAGCAGAATGGTGCATGACATGCTCACCCTTCATGAAGTGTGACAACACCTCTTGTGGTAGCCGTTCCATCTCACGAAGGTAGCACAACCCATATCTCGCATAGTTCACATGCCCCGCAGCAAAGAAGTATGGTAGCATTTGCTTGTGGGTTGCCAGATGAAGTGGCCAGTCACCTTCACGCTCAGCACGTACAAACATCATGGTGAGCAGGACAGGTTTCATCAAGACATCGACCCAAAGTTTCGTAGTTTGACTCTTGCTGGCTTCAGTTTCGAGAATTTGCATGAGGTCACCACTGCAATGTAGTGGTTTATCCTGAACGATTCCGCGAAGTGCCTCTTCCGCTACCATTCATAATGCTCTGATGTTCTGGGGAAACTTTTTTCCAGTGAGCATTTTCGACACACCACCAAACACAGAGGACATTATATTTGACAGACCGGTATCAGCCATCAATTTTCCGATAGATCCAATGAAGCTCATTAGAAAGTGCATCCCTCCCAACCATAGAATAACATTTGAGAACCTTTTTGGATAAGTCCACTGAACTTCTAGAGCGAATAGTTAAGGAAATATGCCAGTTTTAGTGTTACGGCAGCCATCTTGGCAGCCATCTTGGAAATTACCATTATGTAATATGATATTAACATAATACTTAGTTCTAATGGATAGCTTGACCCCTAGAACCTAGGTATAGAGACAAAAATCACCTTCCTATGATGAACAGGTAGGGAGTTATGGTGATTTATAGGTAATGATGGCCATCTTGGATGCCATCTTGAATTTCTCAAATTGATCAAGGGTGACAACATGTCATAAAGCAGTTTCTGAAAATAGAGACCGTTGGCTACCTAAATCAACAGTAAACAAAACTTAGTGCAACAATGCAAGGTTAAGGGAAAAAATGGCAGTTGGCTCCCAGACTACAGCACCGCTATGCCTATTTACATCCCACTCAGGCACCACCAACCCATACATGGACGCCTGGTCACATACACCGATCAGTAATAGAACATTTGCATTCCCCTTTTGCCGAATATCGGAATATTTTATGCTATTAATACAGAGTGCCAGACTAGTATAAATTTGGTAAGCATTGGTTTAGCTGTGTTTACACGGGCGAGGGTAAAACAATTTAAGACAAATCGATTTATATGAAGCGAAGTAGTGGTGCGTTTACACGAGCGAGTTTGAAAGTGTGTCGGCGACCGGGAACCAGCAGCCTTAGTGGTGAGCCTGTAGCCAGCGAGCACTGCTATTTGTTTAGTTTACACTCGTCGATTCGGCAATAAAATAGCTGTTACATTAATATCGCTTGGAATTTAGGGTTAATTTAATTAAATTTCATTATTTGAGTATGTAATTCTGTTAAATATGATCGCATTCAATAGATTTCGGCCTAATCGGTCCCTAACACTGCTGGGCACCAGCAATAGTTACAGCTGAGCTTGTAGCCGGCGAGCACCGCTATTTTACACTATCGCCGCCCGGGAACAAGCTGTATCCCTTCATGTAAACCACCTCGCAAGGTGGTTTACATAAAGTGAATCATATGAAGCGAATCAGCCCTAATCCGCTTCAGTGGCGCGTTTACACGGCGAATGTGAGGCGAACTAGGCAAGGCGATTTATATGAAGCGACTTAACTCGCCCGTGTAAACACGGCTTTTGACTCGGTGGCGGTTCGAACGCCCGAACACCCGCATGAGAAGCCAGCCAGCACTGTTACGCAGGTGTTAGCTTTAGCTATCAGGCCATCTCGTCCGGCCAGTTAGTCAGCTGATCTGATGATACAGATGGGACCCGCTTAGCTGTACCACAACCCACATACACAGACAACTATGTGAGTAGGCGGGCTGCTATTGGCTAAATAGCTATGTAAGCATTCCACCGCCATTATATGGTATAGTGTATGGCGTCCCAATACACACGTGACCGGAGGCATCACTATAAAAGTCACCATGAGTGCACACTGTCACAAGTCTGTACCCATCCTGATATGACCTTAGATGTTGCTAGGTTGTAAAACTCCAATAACCAACCAACCATCAGTATAAAAGTCGCCATGAGTACACAGTCAAATGTCGGTCCTCTTCCTGATAAAAAGCTTGTTTTATTTAACGGCGCCTCTAGAGCGCATTGACTTTTTTATCATCGGCCATTTGACGTCAACCATATTGTCATTCTGACATATTTCTTTGGAGGAAACCCACATAGGCTACTCTTTCCTATAAACAGCAAGGGATTTTTTATATGGACTTTCCCACAGACTCGTCCTGATATGACCTTTTTTTTTTTAAAGATTCATACTGCCTATCATGGATAAGTCTGAATAGACTTGTTTTCACCATTAGACAGTTTGTCGATAGAAAGCCCAAGCTTACACTTTTACCGACCCAAGGGATTTTTTACCTCCCACACCACATAGACATCATATGAGAGCAACCGGCCTTTGATGACGCTGTAAGTTATACACAGCGGTGGAAATCCAAAGTGGCAGAGGTGGGGGAACGGGGAATCGACCTGCCGACCTTCAGATTAGGAGTCCAACCTAGAAAAAAGTCAGACACTCTAACCACTCTCCCACAGAGAACACCTTATATCTTGCTAGGATGTTAAACCCCAACGCACAAACCCTGTGGGCGGCGAGTGGCGGTTGAGGGCCGGGTTCACTGAGTGGGACTGCGGTTTGACGTAGAGTGTGTGGCGTATGGGTCATCACCTCCTCAGTTCTGACACTCTACCCGATGGACTAACTAGCAATCGCTGTCAGAACTATATATATATGTTCCAAACTGTGGAATGCTTGGAATGTGTTATGGCCCTTGCGGTACCATATATACCATACCGGTGAACGGTCATGTAGCAGATATGATGTCAGGAATTCGAATCCCGTTGAGTCAAACCAATGACTTATCAAATGAGTACTTGTCACTTCCGAGCCTGGTGCTCGGCATTAAGGGTAGGGCAAGGACTGGTTAGCTCAGTGTCAGGATAATATGACTGATTAGGAAATCAGGTCATGGTGTCAGTGGCCTGGTATCCCAGTGGGGCAGCACTATGAAATCGCCACGAGTCTGCACTGTCACAAGTCGGTACCTGTCCAGATATGACGATAGATGTTGCCAGGACGTAAAACTCCAACAACAGACAAACAAAACCCAGTGGGGCAGCACTATGAAGTCATCAGGAGTGTGCGCTGACACAAGTCGGGGAGCGGGACGTGGTTCAGGCGGTAGAGTGTTCACCTGTGAAGGGGTGGGTCATCTGATCGATCCTGCTCAGTGGACACATTTGCAGTTTGGGTTATTTTCCTTTCGAACCAGTGGGCCACAACTGGTTCATCAAAGGTTGTGGTATGCGCTGTCCTGTCTGTGGGAAAGTACATGTAAACGACTCCTTGATGCTTATCGGAAAGAGTAGCCTATGTGGCGGAAGCGCATTTCCTTGAAAGAAATATGCCAGAATAACCATATGTTTGATGTCCAATAGCCGATAATAAAAATCAGTATGGCTCTAGACGCATCGTTAAATAAAACAAAGTTTGTTTTGTCACAACTCGGTACCTGTTCGGAGATGACAATAGATGTTGCCCATATGTATGAGCAAAGTTTTAACCCGACAGGGGTTAGAGCAGGGTGCCGGGTTATCTAACCCCGCGGTTCCAAATGTGTCACGGGGGATGTATGTGACCAAAGCGCGCGCGGGTTAGCTAACGTTTCAGTTATTTATAGATTTGGGAAATCCCTCTGCGTTTGTCGCCATATATTAGGCTCAAATATATTAAATGCGATCATATTTAACAGAATTACATATGCAATAGTGAAATTATAATTAACCCTAAATTCGAAGCGTTATTAAGGCTACCGCCGCATTGGTGGCGATATTAATAGTTATATTTTCGAATCGACGAACGTACACTACGGTACAGTAAACAAACCGCCGCCGCCGCCAGTATGGAAAGCGACATCGATGCGGCGGCGGCGATTTGTTTACTTTACTTTCGTCGATTCGAAAATATAACTATTAATATCGCCGCCAATGCGGCGGTAGCCTTAATAATGCTTCGAATTTAGGGTTAAATTGATAAAATTTCACTTATTGCATATGTAATTCTGTTAAATATGGTCGCATTGAATAGATTTGGGCTTAATCGGTGCCTAACCCCATCTTTAACCCTGGTTTTGCTTGGGGTTAGTGCAGGCGACTTTACACTCGCCGAGTTAGTTTAACCCCGACACATACATACGCATTTTTCGCCGCTAACCCGGGAAATCCGCACGACACGTGGGTTACGAGCCCTAACCCGCCCTCATACATATGGGCCCAGAGGACGTTAACTTCAAGCAGACAAACGCACATATTTACGTCACTTTGACCTGTCAGCAGATTCAGTGACCCACTTCTGGTTGTGAGACATGATCACATGTAAACCCTCACGATAACTTAGTCATAGAATTAGCACACGTGACGTCATCGGGCGTTCTGAACACGTCAGTCGCACCTGACACCACCCTCCCCCCCCCACTCCCTCCTCCCCCCCTCCCGTCCCCCCTCCCCCCACCACCCACCACACACGCACCCACACCTGAACTGCACTCTCAACCAAACCCAATCACAACGGCAACAATCCCCTCACACACACCCCCATCCAACCACCACTCCCTCTGCACCCTTGTTTAATTATAATATGATATACAGTAAAACCTCTTTAAATCGACAGACCACGGGACCGACTTTAAATGGTCCATTTAGGGAGGTGGTCGGTTAAAGGAATTTAAACAAAATTACAATAGCGATAGTGAGTGTGTGTGTGTGTGTGTGAGGTTCCTACCATTGTGGTGTTCTCTGTGGCGGAGTGGTTAGAGTGTCTGACTTTTTTCTAGGTCAGACTCCTAATCTGAGGGTCGGCGGTTCGATTCCCTGTGCCCCCAGCTCTGCCAATTTGGATTTCCACCACTGGGTATAACTTACAGCATCATCAAAGGCCGGTTGCTCTCATACCATGTCTATGTGGTGTGGGAGGTTAAAAATCCCTTGGGTCGGTAAAAGTGTAGGCTCGGGCTTTCTATTGACCAGCAGTGGACTGAGGATGACCAGTCGTCTATGACTGAAATTTCCCCTGCATAAACAACTAATGGACCAAAAATAAATAAAAAATCGTTTGGGAAGTGGTGGATCTGTGGAGGTGGTCGGTTAGTGAGGTTTTCCGAAATATTGATATGCATATTTTTCAAACAAATTCTTGAACATTACTTGCATGAACACGATACTTTGAATCCTAATTTGATTTACATTTTATGTTGTTCAATTGTTGCTCTCAGACCATGTGAGGGGTCGATAGAGTAAAAATCAAATCATTGTCATTGTGAATCAATCATTGAACCCGACTACCCTGCGCCACTCACCCACCCACACACAAATACGCACACGCACACGCACACACACCAACACACATACATACACACACCGCTCTGAGCGCTGTAGTTCAACAAATTCACACCAGGAGGCGACGAGGCTAGTACAACACACGGCGTCCCCTCTCGTCTGCACAAGGAGAGAGGAGTTGGTCGTCGCCGGTCATCGCAAATCATCGCAAATCATCGCAGATCATCGCACCACCCGAGCACTGTTCACGTCAGCCTGGAGTTATAAAAGGTCGCGTAACCGTGTGCAAAACATTCAGACATTACCCGGACTTCCTTCCCCACGGGAAACGAGCCTATCTCGGAGTCAGGTAGGCTTCCCTGTAGTTGATTGTAGCCGTCGTCCTATTCACGATTAAGGCCTGTTCACACACACGCGTTAAATCGCCTCAACTAGTTTGCTTCATCTAAGTCGCCTCAAAACATCCGTGTGAACGCTCCATTGAGGCGAATTAGGCTGATTCGACTCAACTAGTTTGTCTCACGTGGACCGCTTCGCGAGGTGGATTAGATGAGGTGAACTAGTTCAGGCGACTTAAGCCGTGTCTGAACGGACCCTTTAGATCAGACGGGATGGCCGAATGAGTTGAGCGTCCGTCTCCGGTTTTGGTAGATTTGTGGGGTTCAAAACAGGTTTGAACCTTAGCATTAATAGGACAGGGCAAGGACTGGTTGGCTCAGTATCAGGATAATGTGACTGAGTGGGATGTGTCGGGTCATGGTGCCGGCTACCTGATTTCCCAGTGGGGCAGCACTATAAAGTTGCTCTGAGTGCACACTCTCACAAGTCGGTACCCATCCTTATATGACCTTAGATGTTGCCAGGACGTAAAACTCCAACAACCAACCAACCAATCCTATTCACACATAGTTAGTAGTAGTGGAGTGTGACTAGGAAGCGGGTGGCCACATTGGTAAGAAGCGCAGTTCGAACCCTGGCCGAGTCAAAACCAATCACTTACAGAATTGATACTTGTTGCTACCTAGCCTGGCGCTTGGCATATATAGGATAGGACAAGGACTGGTTAGCTCAGTATCAGGATAACACAACTGAGTGGGATATTGGGTCATGGTGCTGGTGGCCTGGTCTCCCAGTGGGGCAGCACTATGAAGTTGCCATGAGTGTGCACTGTCATAAGTCGGTATCCATCCTGATATGACCATATGTGTTGTTAGGATGTAAAACCCCAACAAAGTAGTGGAGTGAGTAGCACTCACCTCACACAGGTAGAAATAAGCAGCGCAAGCACCGGTAGGCGTCGGTAGATCGATTGCAACAGGCAGCCTAGACACGAGCATCAGATTGGTGTCAGCATGGGCAGAGGCGCAGGGGTTCCCTGGGATGAAAGTGGTCCCCGGGGAAAAAAAGCGGAAATGCTGATATTCTCCCATAGGGTAGCATTGTCAGGGAATCGCTGAAAATTCCCGGAAGTCGGGTTTCATACATATGGGTATAATCTGATAGTGCTGCAGGTTTTGAAGCATGTATTAGCCTAGTACTCTGCGAGCGATCGCCGACCATTTCGGCCCTTTTTGGTCGCAAGGAGGTTGTCGCTGTAGCACCGACAATCTCCTTGCGACCTCTGTCATCTCCACACACATGACCCACAGGACCATACACGTGACCCGCAGGACTACTTCCGGTTCGGCCAGCAGGACCCAAAATGATTCAAAATAAGTGTAAGCGCCTCCCACTCTCCACCAACCCGAAAAACGGAAGTTTGGAAACTTGTGTGTGAGTGTGTGTGTGTGTGTGTGATGTTTTAATAGTTTGTAACAAATTGTTTCAGTTTTGTCGCAAGGAGTTCGCAGACTTTTGGTCGCCAAGTGACCGTAAGCGAATGCAGGCCGTCGTGTGACTGGGGCATAAGTTAGATACGTAGAATCAAATCTAGATAATGGGTTTGGTTTTTGAAAATGTGAAACTTCCTCTAACTATGCAGCTTTAACATGATTTGGCTTCAGTCTCTTCTTGGCGACCGGCTGAACTCGTAATACCCGTTTTGTAAGCATGCCCGTGGATGTTGCTAGGATGTAAAACCCCAACAAACAACTATTCCCGAGGGGGACGGGTGAAGGGGGGTGCCCAGTGTAGTGAGTTCGGTTCAAACTTCACAGGTGAAATGCCACATACACAGGTAGGCGTGGGTCGGTTGATGTCATCATAAATCCTAGAGGGCCTATTGCCTAGGATGCTCGCCCCGAAATGGCAGAAGTGTCGGGTTCGAGGGCCGAGCTAGGCATGCTGTTTCCCTCCGACTTTACCAATGACAAACGCCTATCGAGCGGGAAGCAAACACTGTATCCACTAGACCATCTGTCCCGCGCTGCGATGTGCACTAATCGATAACACCTGATCAGGGTACAATGGCTTCTATTACTATTGGGTTGGGGGTTGGTCATTGGTGGGGGGGGGGGAGGGTCAGGTGACTAAGGCCGTGCATCCATAGACTGTACCCTTGTGGCGTGTTCTCTTGTTTCGTGTTCACTTGTTTCGTGTTCACTTGTGACCTTGTGACGCACCACACAGACAATGAATGTGTTCATTCTCTATGTTCCCGGTCAGTACGTCACATGTGCCATGCATATGGCCATACACTCTCTAGGTCCAACCTATAGACCTATTTCATATGACGTCAGCATGGATATTTAGTGGCAGTGTGCATTCGATCTGCAGCCAAGCTGCGTGGGCACACACAATGTTTACAAACATTGAAAGGGGTCTATGGGAACGGCCACTAAGCAAAACGCAGGTTCATTGTCTGTGTGGCGCGTCACAAGCGAACACGGAACAAGGGAACAGTCTATGGATACACGGCCTTAGTCACCTGACCCCCCCCCCCACCCAATGGCCAACCCCCACCCCCACCCCCCAATCCTAGTTAGTCTCAGCAACAATTGATTGAAATGGATTCAGGGCAGGCAAGAGTGCCATGATCAAGGCTGCACATGTTCGATATTTGGTGGGAGTGGGAATAGTTGTTTGTTGGTGTTTTATATGCTATATTCCAGAATCGTGCAGGGTCCCAGTTTCAACATAGTGCCGCCATCTGGTGCAATCCATCTGTACCACTATGCAGTAAACCATATCGGTGGCACTATCTAATGACGGAGTTAACAACACTTGTGGTTATGTGACTCAAAATGGATGCCACTCTGGTCGAAGTGACCAAAGTTAGTAAATAAACGATCTAAATTAATATGAAATGTGTACAATAGGTGCAAAAAACATACTTACTAACAACAAACCGTGTATGGCGATGCATGAGTGGAGTACGATGATGCGCGTTAGCACCGCCGATTAACAGAAGAATAGTGATCAGAACAACCCTAAAACTTAACAACCGTTCGGTATATTATATAGATAATATATATCATACATATGAACATAGTATATGAGTATAATATAAGTGTAACTGTTAACCCAGAATCAAATAAGAATATGACAAAACTGGGCCAATGTGCTCGATACGACAGCTTGTCAACTGCCCTGGCAACTATCACCTACATGCCTGTGTAACGAGGAGCAGATGGAGCTTCCTTGTTCGGTCCATTAATGTTAGTCGCTTCATGTCCTCGCCTAGTCGTTGTAGAGTGCGACACATTCTGTTAGGTTAGATCCGCTAAGCGCAGCCAATTAACTGGTATGACGCGCAATCTTACTGTTGCCATGGTTACAGTAACCGGAACGCCATGCGTGATATCTCCGACTCTGTTCGAGTCTGTCCAATCTGGTGGGAGTCGGGGGGGGGGGAATTAATGGTTCTTTGTTTGTTGTTCTTTTACTTCCTAGCAATATCTAAGGTCATATACCGGGTGCGGTGGCCTAATCGGTAGAGCGCGGGCCTCGCATGCGGAAGTTCGGGAGTTCTGTTCCCGGTTGAGTCAAACTAATGACTTATAAAATTGATACTTGTCGCTTCTTAGCCTGGTGCTCGGCATTAATAGGATAGGGCAAGGACTGGTTTGCTCAGTGTCAGGAAAATGTGACTGAGTGTGTTATCAGGTCATGGTGCTGGTGGCCTGGTCTCCCAGTGGGGCAGCACTCTAAAGTCACCATGAGTGCGTACTGTCACAAGTCGGTACCCGTCCTGATATGACCTTAGATGTTGCTAGGACGTAAAACTCAAAGAACCAACCAATCTAAGGTAATATCAGGACGGGGGAGAGAGATGATGGGTTGTTTGTTTGTTGGGGTTTTACATCCTAGCAACATTCACGGTCATGAGGATGTATACCGACTTGTGATAGTATGCACTCATGGTGATTTTATAGTGCTGCCCCACTGGGAGAACAGACCACCAGCACCATGACCTGATGTCGCACTCAGTCACATTATCCTGATACTGTGCACACTGTCACAAGTCGGTCCTGGTCTGACCTTACATGTTGGTAGGACACTAAACAACAAACAAACAAATTTCACTGCAACTTGTACTATTGTAGTGAAGGCGTGTCATACAAGCCCAGCAATGCTTCCTGATAACTAATTATTATATAATTGCTTCTCATGTAGATTGCAGTGAAATTGACCTAGTTACAGAGTGCCCACTCTGGTCACTCATACCCTGACCTAGTTAGTAACCATAGTAACCGCCAAACAACAGGGCCCTCTGCAACCATACTGATGACACACAATTACCCCTATTTCTGTCATGCACACTGCACTCGATTGATGATGTGTGTTTACCCCCCCCCCCCCCACACACACACCGTACTCTGGCTCTCTACCGGATGTGTGCCATGTGCTTATTGTTTGTTTGTTGTTGTTTTATGTCCTAGAAACACCTAAGGCGATATCAGGACGGGTACCGACATGTGAGAGTGCACTTTATACCACTGGGAAAACCAGGCCACCAGCACCACAACTTGATATCCAACTCAGTCACATTATCCTGACACTAAGCTAACCAGTCCTTTCCCTATCCTAATAATGCCGAGCGCCAAGTTAGGAAGCGTCAAGTATCAATTTGATAAGTTATTGACTCGACCGGGAACCGAACTCCCGAACTTCCATACACAAGGCCCGCGCTCTACCGATTCGGCCACCGCACCCGGTGTGGACCGTCTGTGTTTGCTGTGTACGTGGGTGGGGAGTAGGGGTGAGGGGGGGGGGTAGGTGGTGACTGGAACAGCCGTACACAGGACGGCACAGCGCAATATGCCACTACGACGTTACACCCCAGGGCCCGTATGCATGAGCCAATTTTTAACCGGGCCGGGGTTAAAGGCGGGTCCCGGGTTAATTAACCCCGGAGTTCCAAATGTGTCACGGGGCATGTATATGACCAAAGCGTGCTCGGGTTAGTTAACGTTTCAGTTATTTAGCAACCTAGGGGGCCTCGCTTTGTTTACATTACATTCGTCGATTCGAAAATATTAATATCGCCGTCGTTATGGCATCAGCGTTAATCTCGCTTCGATTTTAGGGTTAATTTAATTAAATTTCACTTATTGCGTATGTAATTCTGTTAAATATGATCGCATTGAATAGATTTGGGCGTAAATAATTAACGTTTCAGCTATTTAGCAACTTAGGGGGCCTCGATATCGACGTCGCTGCGGAGGCAGCGATTTGTTTACTTTACATTCGTCGATTCGACAATATGAATAACGCCGCCGTTTTAGCTGCTACGTTAATATTGCTTCGAATTTAGGGTTAATTTAATGAAATTTTACTATTTGAGTATGTAATTATGTTAAATATGATCGCATTCAATAGATTTGGCCATAATCGATCCCTAACCCCACCTTTAACCATCCTTTTGCTTGGGGTTAGTACAGGCGACTTTAACCTCGCCGAGTTAGTTTAACGCGGACACATGCATACACATTTTTCGCCGCTAACACGGCCAACCCGCCGAAAACCAGCTTCGCAGCACTAACCCGGACATATGCATATGGCCCCAGGTCAGGCGGTGCTTGCAGGTGTCGGTGTCGGTGTCAGTGTCAGTGTCGGTGTCAGGGTCGGTGACAGCTGGACGGGGCATTCCCTGCCTGCGTGCAATAGTCGTATTCGGCACACGTGTGTGGGCGTGTGTATGCATGGTATATATATCAATAAAAAACGAAAGTCAACAAAATATTTACTTTTTATCATCGGCTATTGGATTTCAAACATATGGTCATTCTGACATATTTCTTTGGAGAAAACCCGGTGCCGCCACATAGGCTACTCTTTCCAATAAGCAGCAAGTTTTTTTTTAGGTATGCACTTTCCCACAGACAGTACAGGACATAACACACCCTTTAATGAACCAGTGGGGACCACCGGTTGGAATGGGAAAATAACCCAAAATGCAAATGTGTCCACTGAGCAGGATCGATAGGATGATCGATACCTTCACAAGCGGACACTCTACCACTTGAGCTCCGTCCCGCTCCCTATATATAAATAGTGCATCATATATGCACATGTCTCCATGTGTGGTATATAGTGCATACATGTGTCCATGTGTGGTATACATTGTGGTATATAGTGCATACATGTGTGGTATATAGTGCATACATGTATGCATGTGTGGTATATAGTGCATACATGTGTGCATGTGTGGTATATAGTGCATACATGTGTGCATGTGTGGTATATAGTGCATACATGTGTGCATGTGTGGTACATAGCGCATACATGTGTGTGTGGTATATAGTGCATACATGTGTGCATGTGTGGTACATAGTGAGTGCATGTGTGGTACATAGTGCATACATGTGTGCATGTGTGGTACATAGTGCATACATGTGTGCATGTGTGGTACATAGCGCATACATGTGTGCATGTGTGGTATATAGTGCATACATATGTGCATGTGTGGTACATAGTGCATACATGTGTGCATGTGTGGTACATAGTGCATACATGTGTGCATGTGTGGTATATAGTGCATACATGTGTGCATGTGTGGTACATAGTGCATACATGTGTGCATGTGTGGTATATAGTGCATACATGTGTGCATGTGTGGTATATAGTGCATACATGTGTGGTACATAGTGCATACATGTGTGCATGTGTGGTACATAGTGCATACATGTGTGCATGTGTGGTACATAGTGCATACATGTGTGCATGTGTGTAATAGTGCAACATGTGTGCTGTGGTACATAGTGCATACATGTGTGCATGTGTGGTATATAGTGCATACATGTGTGCATGTGTGGTATATAGTGCATACATGTGTGCATGTGTGGTATATAGTGCATACATGTGTGCATGTGTGTGGTACATAGTGCATACATGTGTGCATGTGTGGTATATAGTGCATACATGTGTGCATGTGTGCATGTGTGGTATATAGTGCATACATGTGTGCATGTGTGGTACATAGTGCATACATGTGTGCATGTGTGGTATATAGTGCATACATGTGTGCATGTGTGGTATATAGTGCATACATGTGTGCATGTGTGGTACATAGTGTGGTACATAGTGCATACATGTGTGCATGTGTGGTATATAATGCATACATGTGTGCATGTGTGGTACATAGTGTGGTATATAGTGCATACATGTGTGCATGTGTGGTACATAGTGCATATATGTGTGCATGTGTGGTATATAGTGCATATATGTGTGCATGTGTGGTATATAGTGCATATATGTGTGCATGTGTGGTACATAGTGTGGTACATAGTGCATACATGTGTGCATGTGTGGTATATAGTGCATACATCTATAGCCGTGTTCACACGGGCAAAATGTGAAGCGAATCAGACCAAAAAAAAAAACAAAAAAAAAAAAAAAAAAACAAAAAACAAAAAAAAAAAAAAAAAAAAAACAAAAAAAACAAAAAAAAAAACAAAAAAAAAAAAAACAAAAAAAAAAAAAAAAAAAAAAAAAAAAAAAAAAACAAACACAAAAAAAAAACAAAACAAAAAAAAAAAAAAACAAATCGAATCATATGATTCGATTTAGTCCGAAAGTGTTTCGCGTTCACACAGGCAGTGCTTTGAATCGGTTTAAGGCGGAAGTGGATATCTGCGCATGAGCAAGTACAGACTAACGAGCGCCAATTTGGGTTCGTCGACGTCGACCGAGAGAGTGTGGGTTCGACCTAGATATGTATGGATTGAATCGTATTGGTTTGGAACGGTCAAAACTTCTGCTGGGCAGTGAAACCCAAAAAATAAATGCTGAAAAAAATATCTGTGCATAGATAGCGGTTTCATTAATTAAATTATATAATATGCGCTTTTGATCGACCAGAAAGTCAACAAACTAAGGTCTCAACTGCGCATGCGTGTGACATCCTTAATCCGCATCAAGTTAGTTGGTTGCGTTCACACGGGCGATCTAAGTCGATTCATAAAATTCGCTTCATATAAACCACCTACAGAGGTGGTTGATATTATCCGATTTATATGAATCGAATCAGCTCGGTCAAAGGTCATATCAGGACGGGTACCGACTTGTGACAGTGCGCACTCATGGCCATTTTATAGTGCTGCCCCACCAGGAAATCAAGCCGCCAGCACCATGCCCGATATCCCACTCTGTCGCATTATCCTGACACCGAGCTAACCATCCCTTGCCCTATCCTAATAATGCCGAGCACCAGGCTAGGAAGCGACAAGTATCAATTTTTAAGTCATTGGTTTGATTCGACCGGGAACCGAACTCGCGAACTCGCGATCTTCCGCACGCGAGGCCTGCGCTCTACGGTTTCGGCCACCTGTTAATCAGATAAGGCTTCACAATGTTGACCTGTTATCATTTAAAATGTGCATCTAGACCAGCATATAGCCGGCCTGATAACAACTGCCTGTCCAACCTGTTTGGAGTGGAGGGTTCAGGAGGTCAGAAGTGGAGAAGGATGTTGGTTATCGCCATAGAAAAATGCATTGTCAGCACTATTTTTTGTTGTTGTTTTAAATATAGTTTATTCATCGAATAAAGTCTTTAGTCAGTGCCATTGCTCTGGTCTTCCGACCATGTAACAATAGTTTTTTTTTTTTACAATATGTCTTATGTATGTGTAGTCTGATTTTGCCATCAGCAGCTAGCTCAAATCAGCTGAAATAACAATATTGAGTCCTGATTTCAAGACTTATATATGGAATAGTTGGACAATTTACAGAGCGACTTAATAGTGCTGCCTGACTGGGAGACCAGGCCAATGGCACGATGACCTGATTTCCCACTACCCAGCCACATTATCCTGATACCGAGCTAGCCAGTCCTTGCCCTAGCATAGTAATGCCGAGTGCCAGCGTAGGTAGCGACTAGATTCAATTTGGTAAATTTGTAAGTCATTTGTTTGACTCGACAGAACCTAAAATCGTGAAGTCTGCGCTCTCCTGATTCGCCACCGCATCTGGTGTGGAGTATGTTGACATCTGGTCATGTTGACATCTGGGCCCGTATGCAGGAGTCAGTGTTAGCGGGTCTTGGTGTTAGAGCCTATTACCGGTTAGCTATCGCCGACGTCGCGAACTGTGTCAAGTCGTATGCAGGAGCGCGTAACACTTTCATTATAGCTAAACGTGAATTTATTTATAGATTTGGGAAATCCCTCTGCATCTGTACCCAAATATTAGGCTTAAATATATTAAATGCGATCATATTTAACAGAATTAAATACGTAATAACTGAAATTTGAGGAAATTAACCCTAAATTCAAAGCAATATTAACGCTGCCGCTGTAACAACGGTGATATTAATATTTATATGTTCGAATCGACGAACGTAAAGTAAACAAATCGCCGCAGCCACCGCATCAACGTCGCTTTCCCTACTGGCGGCGGCGGCGGTTTGTTTACTTTACGTTCATCGATTCGAACATATAAATATTAATATCGCCGCCAATACGGCGGTAGCCTTAAGGAGGGTTCGGATTTAGGGTTAAATTGATAAAATTTCACTTATTGCGTATGTAATTCTATTAAATATGACAGCATTGAATAGATTTGGGCCTAATAAATTCGCTAAACCTAATATTTTTTAGGGGTAAGGTAACACCGGTTAAGCCTTTGGTGTTAGGCCTAACACTGACTCGTGCATACCATTTTTCGCCGCTAAACCGGAATTCCTGCCAAACACCTTTTTTCCTCGCTAACACTGACTCCTGCATACGGCCCCTGGTGAGCTCCGGGCAGGTGGTGACCAAAGGAGCCACGCCGCTCGGTGGTGGTGGGCAGATCAATGTAACCATGGTGACCGGAAATGCTTGATTCTCATTGGTAGAGCTGTAGATGTTTGATTCTCATTGGGAGAATGTGGTCAGGTGATATGCCATACTGGATACATGTACCATATAAAGAATAAACCTGAGGGCTTGGATCTCTCTCTTCTTTCACTCTTTATACTCTTCCTTTCTCTTTTTGCCTGTATTGATTTCACCATAGCCTGCCTACACAACCACAGATTCAAGCCGTGGACTTTATATCACGGTGATGTGTGGTTTAGTTCTTGGTAGCACGGTGCCCATTGACCTACATTCACTTCAGGCGTGTGAATTGTCAGGTGTGGTATTCCCTCTCACCTGTAGTCACTGTTGAGAGCCTCGTTCGCAATAAACGAATTAGGGACACCTCCTCCCCCTCCCTCCCTCTACCTGTAGAGTTTAGTGATGACGTCATCATAATCAGTTGTAGCCTGGCAACCTGCATAATATTTACCGGACGCGCTGGTCGAATCGGTAGAGCGCAGGCTTCCCATGTGGAAGGTCGGGAGTTCTAATCCCTGTCGAATCAAACCAATGACTTACTAAATCTGTATGTGTCGCTACCTAGCCTGGCACTCGGCATTAATAGGATAGGATAAGGACTGGTTAGCTCAGTGTCAGGATAATGTGACTGTGGGATATTGGGTCAGGGTGCCAGCAAACTGGTCTCCCCATGGGGCGGCACTATAAAATCGGCATGAGTGCACCGTTTCAAGTCCGTAGCCATCCGGATATGACCGTAGATGTTCCTAGGACATAAACCAACAAGCAAATAACAAAACATGCATAACTTGCCATACCTTGTGATGCACTTCAAATACTGCTTTAACTAATTGGTGGCTATTGATTACCAAACTGCAAAATAAAATATTGAGTGATTTTTTGGAGTGTTTTTTGGTAAATATTTTTATTCATCTGAATACATATTTTGTCAGCGCCGAATCACTGGTCTTCCAGCCGTTGAAGTGATCACATTTGATTTGTACATAGTGGAAGTAGAATGTGTTGCATTGTGTGCAGCACAACCCATTATGAACATAAAAAGAAAGTGAGGGAGCAGCCTATGCTGTATAGTGTACAGCATAGGTACTCAACATAGTGCAAGGGATATACATCAAGATAGAGTGCACACTAATGTACACTAGTGTGATTTGGGGTCTTAGGTCCTAACAACATGTAGGGCTATGTGTTTTGTTTTGTTCAAATGGTGTTATTCCTCTGATTAGTGCTCATGCACCGTCCCTAATGAAAAATGCCGCTACTCACCAAACAAAGTTATAACAATATGGATGGACTATATTGCCATCAAAGCACTGACCTGAAAGATGTGTAAAAGATGAGTTAAGAGAAGTTGTAGTAGTGAATTGAGGTGGGGGGTTAGTGGGGGCGGGGGGTCCGGGGGGGCTAGGGGTGCTTATATATAGCTTTCTACAAGTGCCACACTTGGATTAAAGGTTGCTTGGTTGGCTGTTGGAGTTTTGCATCCTTGCAACATCTAAGGTCATATCAGGATTGGTACTGACGTGTGACAGTGCGCACTCATGGTGACTTTATAGTGCTGCCCCACTGGGAAATCAGGCCACTGACACCATGTCCCAATATCCCACTCAGTCACATTATCCTGTCATTGATCAAACCAGTCCTGCCCTGTGCGAGTAATGCCAGGTGCAAGGCTGGACAGCGACATGTATCAATTTGAAAAGTCATTGGTTTGACTCGACTGGGCACCAAACTCCCGACCTTCCGCACACGAGGCCCGCGCTCTACCGATTCGGCCACCGCGCCCGTTAGTGGTGGGGGGTAGTTGTGTGTGTGTGTGTGGGGGGGGGGGTATTCAGGTTGATTGGGTGTATTCAGGGTAATTTCAGATGGGACCTATAGTTAGTGTAAGTAGGTTAATATTGATTAGGATCAGTAGGATCCAACGAGCAGAGCTTTCACAAGAATATCGCTGAGAGGGATATCACACTATGGCTCTGGTGACACGGTATCTGTATCTAACAGCACTATAAAAGCAGCCACGAGTATGCTGTCACAAAACGGTAACCATGTTGGTCTATATACGATGTGAAACCCCACTCAATCAATCAATCAACATACTCCGCATCATGCATACATACACACAAGTTCCTAATAACTTAAAAGTTGAATATTCCGATGGTTTTGAGTTTGTCATTTTTCTGAGATCAATATATTAAATTGATTGTTATCTTCTATTTTACTTTCATTTGGAGAAACGTTTATTTTAAAATGACTAACTTTTGAGATATTTTGAGTGCGAACATATAAAATTAGTTTCGGCAAGCATGCCAAAACTCTGACATAACAGGTTCTAATAAATTGCCTCAGTGTGCCCTTCTATGCGATACCAGACGGGATGGCCGAATGAGTTAGAGCGTCGTCTCCTGTGTTGGTAGATCGTGGGGTCGTGGCTTCGAACCCTGGTCAAGTCAAACCGATGACTTAAAAATTGATACTTGTTGCTTCCTAGCCTGGTGCTTGGCATTATTAGGATAGGACAAGGACTGGTTCGCTCAGTGTCAGGATAATGTGACTGAGTGGGATATCAGGTCATGGTGCTGGTGGCCTGGTCTTCCAGTGGGGCAGCACTATAAAGTCGCCATGAGTGCGCACTGTCACAAGTCGGTACCCGTCCTGATATGACCTTAGATGTTGCTAGGATGTAAAACAACAACAAACAAACAAAACCATTCTATGCGGCAACAAATTCTCAATAAGTGCATCATTATCGAAGTTAGATGTGTAGAATCAAATGTAGATGAATGGTTTGCTTTTGAAAGTTTGATGCTTCATCGGAGTGACAATGCGGCTTTAATAGTGTAGTGGTCTGCACTGACCTCTCAGGCAAGTAACCACATAGACAGTACTGGGGTGTTGAACAGGAGCCTAGTGGTGTAATGGTAGCACACTGGCCCGAATGCAAAAATGTTCGATCCGCTCTAGCCATATTCCCATTTTCATCACCCCCAGACACGGTGCCGTGATCAGGATCCTGACAAGCTTGCGCTGTATGGTTGTTGAACCTACCCTGTGTAGTATGTGTTAGTGCTTGCCTGTATTAGTAATGTAAGCATTACAAGACTTACAATCCAGGGGACGAGTGTAGTGTCTGCACTGACCTCTCAGCAAGTAACCACATAGACAGTAGGCGTGGGTAGTGTGTTGATATCAGGGAGCCTAGGTGGTGTAATGGTTAGCACACTGGCCCGGAATGCAAAGAGATGTGGGTTCGAGTCCCGCTCTAGGCGCAGTATTTCCCCATTTTCATCACCCCACGACAATAGGCTCTTTGTTTTCTTTTCCAGAAATCCACAGCAAACTTCCATCATGGGCGGCTTAAGCTGTAACGCTTCTTGCATGAAGTACATCCTCTTTCTCTTCAACATCGTCTTCTTCGTAAGTGCACTCACTCTGTTGTGTAATTGTCGCCATGTGGATGGTATTCTGACGTCACTAGTGCCATTTGAATGCCTGTCAGACATTCTACGGGCTTTCCGATTATTAGTAATGTAGAGTCCACAATATTTGTAATGCTCGCGATAATTTGTAAATCTCATATTTATATGTGATGTATAACAATTATGCGAGTATAAAGGCGTGACAGGAAATGTTCCCTATATGATGACCCATATGTTGTGTGCTACTTTATGGGTGACTCCTTTTTCACAGTTGGGCCAGGTGGCGCCACCACCCCAACCCTACCAGTGGCACAAAATACTGTCACTCGCCCACTGGAATTTTATATTTATATATGGCAACCACATTGTACATGATGTTGCTAGGACGTAAAACAACAACAACAAACAAACAAACATTGTACATTGGTTATATATTCCCATATATCGCCCGTCCTAACATGACCTTAGATGTTGTCAGAACGTAAAACTCAAACAAACAGCAATACTAGGTACCCCAGTAAATTGTCAAATTATTCCAAATATTCAAATTATAATTGCTTTTTGAATTTTTGGGATATTCCAAAAATTGAATGAGATATGTGCATTTGAAGTTTGTTGAATTTAAGATTTGTTGTATTAGCTAATGCACTAGAGAAGTGCCTTATTTAGGGCTGTTAAATAGACTAATTATAACAACATTTCCTTGTAGTTTCTTTATTAATGATCATATCCTGATCAAACTTCACACCAAGGTTCTTCTTCATATACCAAATCACCCACCGTAATGCAATCACTCCCACCTACAATATGAGTCAACTGTAGCTATTTTTAAATAATGGTCAGATCCTGATGAAATTTCACATCAAGGTTCTTCTTGGTCTGGCAAATCACATCAGCTTATCAAAACTGATATAAAAAAATTAGATCACAGAAAAATGTTGGTTTCCATGGCAACCGTAATACAATCATGCCCAACTCAACTCCAGGCCCAGGGCTTGACCGGCTCAGCAGACATCTGGAATTGAATAAAAGGTCATTTAGAGACAACGTGAAAATAAATTTGACACGTCAAAATTGTCGGCATAATATGCAAAACCACCACTGTCGTCCCCATCGCAATAACACCAACGTGCTAAATTTGGAGTCTAGATTCTGCATCTGAGCTGACTGCCTGATTGAAGATGCATAACAGCAAATGACGTCATTTGAGACAAGCTTCTGCCAAGCAATACAAATATTCCAAGTCTCTCTTCACTATGTAAAAATATACGGATTTTCGGTTCGGAATTATGTATTGGCAGAGAGCATTATTATCCTCGGGCGATGGAGTGGGGACCAAGGTTAGGTAATAGAAAAGCAATGGGTGCCCCACTCACTGTGTGACATATTAGGTTAGGTGAAATATATGTTAATACATAGTGCCCGAGATTATGACGAGATGTTCCTATATAAGAGACAGTTTATGTTTGGTGAAATGTTCCCTCTATGCACCTGTATGGGTGCAAGTAGAGGAGAAGGGCATATATATATATTTTACCTCGGTATACAACCTCAGGCTAGCCTCAGGCTAGGGAGAAGGAAGCACATCCGGGTCCAGCAATTAGCATAAACAACTCACGATTGGATTACGTTTCGTTGAGTTGCTCCCGCAAATTTAGTCTACACACAAGCTAATACGCAGTAAGTATATTAATAACTGTGGTTAGCTTACTTATGATGCATTATAGCATCAATGTGGAAAGTTCAGAACTTTCGTTGGTCCTTTTTGGACTAGTTTATTCGGTTATAAAAAACCAAGGATAGAACGCTTTAGATTCCTTGATCGAAGGAACGAAACCGATACTTAGCGGTTCTATCAACACCTGTGTGACATGGGTAGAGATGTGGGCTCTGCCTCATCTCCTGTGGAAATTCTCTCGGACTCTAATAGAGAGTGTTGTTGGAGATGCTCCTGGGTTTCTTTTATAGACTCCCCACAAATCTTTTCAGGCGTTTCTCCGAGTTTCGTAGCATTTTCTCCAACCTGCTGGCGCAATAGTTGCAGGAGGGAGAAGTGTGCAGAACAGAGGGATGGGCGAGCCAATACACTGGTCCCGACCCCGCGTGAGATTTGGGCTTGACCCAAAATCTACGCCAAAAACTTAGCTTATTACGCCTGTGTTAGAACGGTATAAACACGTTCTCTAACGTATCCTCTCCGATGCGGAAGAAGAGACAATGCCTGCGGGCCCGACAGCTCCAGATTGGGAGTCTCGGTGGGCGGCTATGGAGAGTCACATTCTGTCTCTCCAACCACTGCCGTCTCGGAAACGGCAAATGCTCGGTTTCCACGATGAGTCGGACTGGGAAGATTTCTCAGAAACAGACTCAGCGATTGAGCCTAGGGCTCCTCCTCCTCCTCCTCCTCCTAAACGGAGGAAGAAGAAGAAACAGGTCAGTTCTTCGGGTGACGATTTCACCAAAGAAAGGAACAAGACGGGGCTGCGCAAAAAGCGAAAGCCCAAGTCCAAGAAGAAGAAGAAGAAGAAGAAAGATTCTTCTTCCGATTCCTCCCCGGATTCCACTTCGACGGAATCAGACTCAGACACACAATACGAAGGTGTCTATGCTGCCATTGGTGGCAAAGTGTCTAAAAAGGTGGAGAAGCCGAAAGCTAAGCGGGTGAAGACCACCACGCTTATGCGCGAGACCATTAATGGTCATTTCCGTACCTTCAAACATGTGGAAATCATCTCCAAGCTAGGAGATGAACTGACGGGCATTAAAGGTGTCCCAACTCCATCATAAAAGAGATGGACAGAGATGTCAATATGACGGAAGACCGTAAGAAATTCGAAAGCGTGTTGCACATAGTGCATAAGGCGGTGCTGGGTACCCTGACGGCCATCACTCTGGTGGCAAATAGGATGCAAAGAGAAAACAAGTTCTCGTCCTTGGCCAAATCCATGGACAAAGGCATCGCGATGCTAAGGGCGGCAGGTAATTACCTGTCGTACAGAAGATATGAGAATGTCTTCAAGTCGGTTTGTACAGACGCCAGCAAAGAGGTGGCCCGCTCAAAGAAGGTCACAGATAATGATGGGAAAGAGTATACGCTCTTTCTGGCCCCAGAACCGATCAAAGGGAAACCATTAGATAAAACGAAAATGTTCGGGGGTCAGCTACAATACCTCTATAAAGAGGTAGAAACCACAGCCAAGAGTGGCAAAAATATGGACGGGAGGAAGAAGCCACAAGCCCCACGCTTCAACAGATCATGAGGGGATTTTCGCCCACGACGGCTCGGCAGAGGAAGCAGACTGGGCTCAAACTTCAGTCAGTCTTTCCGGGGCCGGGGCGCCCGCCCAACCTGGCCCGACAACACCGCACACCCGATGGGCCGAGGCTTCAACTCCCCGAGACCCTTCCCCAGGGGTGGGTCCAAGTAGAGGCCCAAACACAGACTTTACAAGTCCCCGCGGCCTCTAAAACCACACAAACTGTAAGCAATTTTGTGGCTGGCAATATTAAAAACCATTTTGCTCAATGGAACAAAATTACCAGTGACCAAGATATTTTAAATATAGTTAAAGGTGTTCAAATTCCCTTCATACAAATTCCGGTACAAGGGAGAGTTCCTTTTCCCTATAAAATTGAACCACTTGAACGAGAGGCACTAACTGAACAGGTACACAAATTCTTTTACAAAGGAATTATACAAAAAGTGACACACTGCCCAGGAGAGTTTATTTCAAACATCTTCTCGAGACCCAAAAGGGGGGGGGGGGGGGGGGGGGGGGGGGGGGCGGGCGGTCGGGGGGGGGGGGAGGGGGGGGGGGGACGGGGGGGATGGGGGGGGGGGGGGGGGGGGGGGGGGGGGGGGGGGGGGGGGGGGGGGGGGGGGGGGGGACGTGGGGGGGGGGGTAGAAGATTTGGAAAGAAACTGGGGTTGTAACAACCCTGAATAAAATGATCGAATATCGACATTTTAAAATGTTCTCGCCAGATACGGCACAAGATCTGATTACACCAGATGCGTGGATGGCTAGTGTTGACTTACAAGATGCATATTACACGGTTCCCATAGCGGAACAACACCGGAAATTTCTCCGCTTTCTTTGGGATGACCAACTCTATGAGTTTACCTGCATGCCGAATGGCTTAGCTTGTGCCCCTCGTTTGTTCACTAAATTGCTAAAGCCTGTTTTCTCAGTTATGGCGCAGAATGGTCACATAATGTTTCCTTACATAGATGATTCCTTTATAATGGCGTCAACACAAATTGGTTGTGTAAACGCAGTTTTGGATTTATGTGCATTACTCACTAAATTAGGTTTTTATGTACATCCACATAAGTCAGTGCTTAAACCAACAAAACAATTAAAATGTTTCGGGTTTATGCTTGATGCCCGGTCCCTCACAGTGTCGATAACAGAACAGAAACTAACTAAGTTTATGACCACAGCGACCCAGCTTCTTAAGTTACCGAAACCTAAGATTAGACAGGTCGCAGTCCTTATCGGAATAATGATATCTTATGCACCCGCTATTCTATACGGGAAAGCCCATATTAAATCTCTAGAAATAGATAAAAATTTAGCGTTAACACAGACTAAAGGCAACTTTGAACGAAAGATGTTTATTTCTGAAGAAGGGTTACAGGATATTGGATGGTGGATGCAACATATAGAAAATTCACCCAATCCAATCGGCATGGCGGAACCAAATACAGTAATTACCACTGACGCTTCGCTAGAAGGTTGGGGAGCCCATCGAGATGGGGTGGCAACAGGAGGTAGATGGCTAGATGATGAAAAGTCAGACCACATTAATGAGCTAGAATTGTGTGCTATTTATCTGGGGCTACGTAGCTTAGTAAAGATAACTAAATCACAAGTTAGAATACTAACTGATAGCACTACTGCTATGGCATATATCAGTAACATGGGTGTAACCAAATCAAAGCCTTGCAATCAGTTATCTAAACTGATTTGGAACTGGGCGCAGGCTCAACAAGTCTGGCTGACTGTAGCGCATATCCCAGGGTCACAAAATACACTTGCAGACCATAAGAGTAGAAAATTCCATGACCATTTAGAATGGTCCCTCTCTACACCTTTGTTTAACGTCATTTGTGCAAAATGGGGTACACCTAAAGTTGACTTGTTTGCATCAGGAAACAATAACAAGTTGCCCTGCTATGTTTCTTGGCATCCCGAACTGGATGCTTGGAAAGTTGATGCATTTGCTATTACCTGGGCAAATAATTATTTCTATATTTTCCCACCGTTTAGCATTATCAGCCGAGTGGTGAGAAAAATCAGCATGGAGGGGACACACGCCATACTGATTGTGCCCGATTGGGACACGCAACCTTGGCTGCCAGCAGTTTCACAACTGGCAAAAGAACATATACAATTCCCCAGAAAAGCCGGGAACCTAACGCACCACGGCCCGCTAGTGGTTCAAGGCGACGTGTCAGCGACACCCCTATTGGCATTCCTTTTCTAAGGAAACAACTACAGCAATTTGGATTGGATAAAATTACTGAAGACAGAATAGTAGCCGATGCATGGAGGCCAGGAACTGTCAAAATGTACACAACATATTTAAAGAAATGGGGTGTACATTGTTTGCTAATGAAAGTCAAGCCAACCAATCCAACCATTGCACAAGTAGCCCGTTTTCTTCGTTCTCTAGAGGATGAAGGACTAGGGTTTGGGCGGTCAATGCGGCCAGATGGGCGTTATCAATTATCTTACCCAGAATTGACGGAGATACAGTTGGTAAACATTATGTCCTACATTACCTACTTCGGTCAATTTATTAAAGGAATCCTCCAAAACCAAAGTATAGTCGCTTTTGGGATGTTTCTATAGTATTTAAGTTGTTTAAGGCTTGGCCTCACAACTCTTTGTTAGATATAAAACAATTAGGTTTTAAGGTCGCTGTCTTGTTACTCTTAGTAACGGGACACAGAGGATAAACGATTGTTGCTTTATCCTTAAATGGATTAGAAATAGACAAGAAACAAGCTACGTTTGATTTAGCACAGTTGCTAAAATCGAACAGATTAGGTGATCCTTTAGCTATGGTTCACTTAGATTATTTCCCAGACGATCGAAAATTATATGTTGTGTCAGCCATACGGGCTTATATATCCAAGACTAAGGAATTACATACATCACAACAACTGTTAGTGAGCTTCATAAAGCCACATAACGCAATTTCAAGAGACACCCTTGCCAGATGGACAATCACGGTGTTAAAATTGGCTGGAGTCGATACGGGCAAATACTCTTCCCACTCAACCAGAGGTGCCATGGTGTCCAAGGCACGTTTGCTCGGCATTTCTGTAAAAAGAATACTAGCGCACACAGGCTGGAAGACGGCTAAGTCGTTTGCAAAACATTACAACAAACGACTAGAAAAGCCTACCGGCATTGCAAAGCGCCTGCTCACCAACTACCAGGAATAGGTGAGAACAAAAACTTTGTATGATACAATTACTAATATAATAACACATCATCATCATCATCATCATGCAGTCGGTCGCGATGCGACAAAGACTGCTTTCATTACTTGACTGCCGCTCTCCTTTGTGCGGTTGTACATTTCATGAAAGCTGCCTGCAAAAGTGTTGAAGTGCTGCTGGCTTTTGCAAGTTACCAGCGGCACTCTCTCGGGGAGCAAATAGAGGTTTCACACCGGCAAGAACATGTCAAGACAGGCGCAAAACTATTTGTCCCTGCAGTGGCTGGTCGCGAGATGTTGGGAGTTCCATACATCAACCGCCCTTAATGCTGCCACAGTGACATGGTTTTCTGTTTAGGGTTTGCTCCCTTAGCCTTCGGTTCTGTCAAGAACCTGTACCACAAGGCAGTGGTTTACAACTCTGCAGGGCAGGGGCGTTAAACTCCCTGAGGTATTGCAATACCTGCATACCACATAAACATGTTATAATAAGAATGAATGATATTAAGGATAAAAATGAATTATGTAAAAATCTCCCTAGCCTGAGGCTGTATACCGAGGTAAAATAGTATAGTTATACGAGTCTTACCTGGGTATAGATGATGGATAACTGTTGTTTTCCCGAGGTATAAGCCTCGGATAGACTTGGGCTAGGGCCCGCCCACCACACCCTACCACGTCTATTCCATTATTGTACCTTTACGGGAAAATTATAGTATCCATTGTATTGAAAGATCATTTTTATCCTGAATAAGTAGGTAAAGATTGCTGGACCCGGATGTGCTTCCTTCTCCCTAGTCCACGTCTATCCGAGGCTTATACCTCGGGAAAACAACAGTTATCCATCATCTATACCCAGGTAAGACTCGTATAACTATACTATTTATTGTAACTGTCTGCAACTACCTGTTACCACAGGACCGATGGGCAAGCACACCCAGCCACTCTGCATACATTATGGACACCACCTGCTGCTGGGTTGAGTGGCAGCAGCCCCTATTAGGGCATCACCCCCCAGGCTGTAGAGGGTGCCTGATTGGCTGGCTGTGGGAGGCCCAGTCACCTGCACCCCTTTGCCCCACCTGACCACACAAGCTTCATTTTGATATTGATTATTCTCGACACTCTGATCTATATGATGCTACAGGCACTACTGATAGACTCTACTCTTGACTATTGAGCGAGACACACTCTTCTCTTGGGCAGGAACAAAGACACTATGTCTGATGCTCCACCTTTCATATACAAACTGAGCTGTGTGCAACAACCATGGGACTCCGGTTCAATGAGCTGTAGGCACTGATTCATATACATACTAAAGAGAGTAACGAGGCTCTGTGTGGACAGAAGGTAAGGAGTCAGGGTGATAGGTCGCTAGTAGGTGAACAGGAGTTGATGCCAATAAAGCGCAACTTCTTCACTGTCAATCTTGTACGACCTGTCTTCCCTTTCTTGCTTATGAGTTTGTTGGAGAGGGGCATCAGGTGTGAACTGACAGACAGTTGTCAGAACGCACCTGGGAAGAGTAAGTGGTATTTCTGGGGCTCAGACGGCCAGGCCTTCCAATTATATTACAACTAGTCTCTGAGGAAAGACCAAAGCTGTGACTCAGCCTTGTCAAATCAATGACTTTAAATACGTGTCGCTACCTAGCCTGGTACTCGGCATTACTAGGATAGGGTACTGGATGCAGTGGCCGAATCGGTAGAGCGCAGGTTTCCCGTGCGGAAGGTTGGGAGTTCGATTCCCGGTTGAGTCAAACTAATGACTTATCAAATTGATACTTGTCGCTTCCTAGCTTGGTGGTCAGCATTAATAGGATAGGGCACGGACTGATTAGCTGAGTGTCAGGATAATGTGACTGAGTGGAATATCAGGTCATGGTGCTGGCAGCCTGATTTCCCAGTGGGGCAGCATTATGAAGTCAGCATGAATGTGCACTGTCATAAGTTGGTACCCATCCTGTTATGACCTTAGATGTTGCCAGGATGTAAAACTCCAAAACCATGCCAACCTAACCTACAAACTAGAATAGACTAAGGAGCAGCGGAATGAGGAATACCAATTGTCCACGGTGGAAATTTCCCCTATTTAGTTAAAGTTGCAGAGTCCATTGGTTTTCGATTTCTGTCATTTGATATATTTGGTTGACCATTATAATCGACTTTACCTTAGGTTGAAGTAACTTTAATTTTAATTAACTAACTTTGACGATATTTGGGAGAGAAAAACCTGCTTAATTAATGTTGGTAAGCACGGCAAAACTCTGACACTGACACCATAGGTTTCAACATGAACAGGTTCTATTAAATTGGTTTAGTATTACGTTCTATGCAGCAACAAATAATTACTAAATGCACCCGCGCTTAAATTGGATATGAGGACACAAATCTAGGCGAGTGTTTCGGTTTTGTAAATTTGACACGCTCATCTGACTGTTCAGTTGTAATAAATGTAAAAAAAGAAAAAAACCTACAAAAAGACAACTGAATTTTGTTTGCCTTACCACGCCTCATACACCCCCCCCCCCCCCCACACACACACAACTGTACTCCCTATCACAATGTATTTACATGTTGAACCTGGTAATAGCATTCCATGGTGATATGACATTTTGAAGATCAAGGCACCAAAAACACCCACATCTATTGCGACGTAATAGTTGGTTGTTGGCGTTTTACGTCCTGGCAACATCTAAGGTCATATCAGGATGGGTACCGACTTGTGACAGTGTGCGCTCATGGTGGCTTTATAGTGCTGCCCCACTGGGAAATCAGGCCGCCGGCACCATGACCCGATATCCCACAGTCACATTATATCCTGATACTGTACCAACCAGCCCATCCCCTATCCTATTAATGCTGAGTGCCAAGCTAGGAAGCGACAAGTATCAATTCTATACGTCATTGGTTTGACGTGACTGGAAATCGAACTCCCGATCTTCCGCGCGCGAAGCCAGCACTCTACCGATTAAGACAGGGCGTCCGATGCGACGTAACAGAGGCATGATTCATGTCTGGGTCAGATAAAGTTCACATCACGTGGCACCACCCAGAGTCTATCTATGAACTGTGTGTGCGTCTACCGTATTCCCCCAAGTCAGCGCTCAAGAGCCCTCTTTTGTGTGTGGCGCGCATTATCTTATTAGTCTCCCTTGCAAACCGGGGGTGGTGGCCGAATCGGTAGAGCACAGGCATCGGGAGTTTGCGAGTTTGCTTCCCGGTCGAGTCAAACCAATGACTTCAAAATTTATACTTGTCGCTTCCTAGCCTGGCGCTCGGCATTATTAGGATAGGGCAAGGACTGGTTAGCTCATTGTCAGGATAATGTGACTGAGTGGGATATCGGGTCATGGTCCCAGCGGCCTGATTTCCAAGTGGGGCAGCACTATAAAATCGCCATGAGTGCATACTGTTACAAGTCGGTACCCGTCCTGATATGACAACAACAAACAAACAAACCCCCTTACAAAATAAAAATAAATCTAATTACAAAATGAAAGAATTCTGGTTATAAAATAAAATAAATCTGGGCCAAAACTTCGTAAACGCCAATCCAAAAATTTAGAAAACCATTGGAGTCAAAACATCGAAGGTTCTCTTTTTTTGCGTTCATATATTTTTAATTAATTATTTGTGTTGGTACATTAGTTGATTAAGCAGAGGAAATTCCACTGTTCGTTGTCCTATCCTAGTAATGACACTCACCAGGCCAGGTAGTGACACATATCAATTTTTGAGTCATATTGTTCATTGCTTCATAATCATTTCATAATAATAAAAGTAAAATTAGTGAGAGTTAAAATTATCATCAGGTAAAGATCTTTTTTTTAAATTAAATATTTGTATTGACGTTTACGAGGTCTTGCACATGAACTTGCAAAATCGATACCCGTCGCTTCCTCGACAGGCACTCGGCATTATTAGGATAGGGCAAGGGCTGATTTGTGCAGTATCAGGATAATGTGACTGGGTGGGATATTGGGTCATGGTTCCAGTCTCCCAGTGGGGCAGTACTATAAAATCACCATGAGTGTGCACTGTCACAAGTCTGTACCCATCCTGATATGACTGTAGATGTTGCCAGGACATAAAACCCCAACAGCCAACCAACAATCACCCATTGGGGAAACCATAGAGTGACATTACTCCATGTTCGTGGGTAAATAAAACTCAACTCAAGCAGTAGGGTCTTATTCAACAGTACCAGTCAAGATTTCTATGTATATATTCTTGTTCAAACTATATCTACGTATGTTGTCTTTAATGGAAGAAGTAAATAATACTGTTAAAGTCTCTCTTATCTCTCTTTATATCTGTTCTCCTGGAAAACATCTATATCTTCTTATGTTGTCTTTTATGGAAGAAGTTAATAATTCTGTTAAAGTCTCTCTTATCTCTCTTTATATCTGTTCTCCTGATAAATAAACTACAGTATGCAGTATAACCCCGTTAAACCAAACTTGAAGGGACCCTAGAAATTTGTTTGGATTAACCGATCAATGGTTTAACCAAGCTTTGACTTTGACTTTGACTTGGCTTCGACAAAAACGTGGGTGCATTATGAATGTAATATATACAATGCATGTGGACACTTTGATTATTGTTTTTTATGTATATACAGTTTAACCCCATTAAACCAAGCTCGGATAAACCATATGATCGGTTAATCCAAACTTTTTTCGGCGACCTGGCAAAATACTACCATTTATCATATAAAAAAGTCTCAGTTGATCTTAAAACCACATGAAAGTTTGGTTTAACTGTACCGGAAGTGGTCTGGGGCCCGACAATTTTGTTTGGATTAATCGATACTTTGGATTAACCGACTTTGGTTTAACCAACTTTTTTTATATGATAAATGGTAGTATTTTGCCGGGCCGCCGAAAAAGGTTTGGATTAACCAATCGTTTGGTTTAACTGAGCTTGGTTTAATGGGGTTGTACTGTCTGTCCCAATAGACACGCACTGCATGAGTGCAGATACATGGATGCGCATCTATGTATTTCCTGTGGGCACAAAGTAATTATTTGCGATGGTTTGTTTCAAATTAACATGTACTATGATTACATATGCATTACATATTACATTACATTATTATTTCATGGATTTGTTTTCGTCATGCTTCTGAAATAAAGTGGGATTGTCTTATTTGATGTGCATTCAGTCTGAATATGATCGTAAATTTGTGCCCGCTTTCAATCTTGAAATAAGGGGTGTGCTTTTATTGGGCTGCGTGCTTCTATTGGGACATATACAGTATATCTTCTTATGTTGTCTTTTATGGAAGAAGTGAATAACAATGTTAAAATCTCTCTCATCTCTCTTTATATCTGATAAATATACTAAACGCTAAAGTATATCTTCTTATGTTGTCTTTTATGGAAGAAGTGAATAACAACGTTAAAGTCTCTCTCATCTCTCTTTATATCTGATAAATATACTAAACGCTAACATTGTTTTCCATGGAAGAAGTAAATAATTCTGTTGAAGTCTCTGTTATCTCTCTATATCTGTTCTCCCGATAAATAAACTATATGCTAACTATATCTTCTACGTTTTCTTTTATGGAAGAAGTGACTAATACTGTTCAAGTCTCT
Organism: Branchipolynoe longqiensis; assembly: GCA_030323885.1. Lineage (NCBI taxonomy): Eukaryota > Metazoa > Annelida > Polychaeta > Phyllodocida > Polynoidae > Branchipolynoe > Branchipolynoe longqiensis. The sequence continues at coordinate 228,450 of JASIRB010000758.1, read as the reverse complement.
CTTATCTCTCTTTATATCTATCCCGGTGTTTGTTGCCCGCTTATCTCATTTGTGTGCTTGATTTACACAGAGATAACAGGAATGTAGCAGTGCACGCTATCAGCACGAGTGTGTGGGTGCGGCTAGGTGCGGGCCAAGTAGAAGGCTTATCACGACAGGTGTATATACCTTATTGTTGTTTTAAGTCCTAGCAACATCTAGGGTCATATCAGGATGGGTACCGACTTGTGACAGTGCGCACTCACGGTGGCTTTATACTATTATAGTGCTGCCCACTGGGAGACCAGGCCACCAGAACCATGACCTGATATCCCACTCAGTCACATTATCCTGATACTGTGCGAACCGGTCCTTGTCCTGTCCTACTAATGCCGAGCGCCTGGCTAGGAAGCAACAAGTATAAAATTTTAAATCATTGGTTTACTCGACCAGGGTTCTAAGCCCACAAACCCATGGGTTCGGATCCTCCGATCTCCCAAAACAGGAGATGGATGTTCAACTCATTCGGCCATCTTGTCTGGTCGGGTGTATTTAGTTAGTTAGTGGTGATTGCTTAATGCCACGTTGGCAGTAAAGGCCATAATCACGATGAAAAACCTTCAAGTCTTATTTGGTTGTATTATTATAGTATGTACACTTGTACACCAATGTATCCATCCCTCTGTGTCCCCTAGATCACTGACACGGCCATACAGATAATCCTTGTTGTGTTACCATATGGTACATACTATGTTACGTACACTTGTACACCAATGTATCCATCCCTCTGTGTCCCCTAGATCACTGACACGGCCATACAGATAATCCTTGTTGTGTTACCATATGGTACATACTATGTTACGTACACTTGTACACCAATCTATCCATCTCTCTGTGTCCCCTAGATCACTGACACGGCCATACAGATAATCCTTGTTGTGTTATCATATGGTACATACTATGTTACGTACACTTGTACACCAATGTATCCATCCCTCTGTGTCCCCTAGATCACTGACACGGCCATACAGATAATCCTTGTTGTGTTACCATATGGTACATACTATGTTACGTACACTTGTACACCAATGTATCCATGTCTCTGTGTCCCCTAGATCACTGACACGGCCATACAGATAATCCTTGTTGTGTTACATATGGTACTACTATGTTACGTACACTTGTACACCAATGTATCCATCTCTCTGTGTCCCCTAGATCACGACACGGCCATACAGATAATCCTTGTTGTGTTACCATATGGTACATACTATGTTACGTACACTTGTACACCAATGTATCCATGTCTCTGTGTCCCCTAGATCACTGACACGGCCATACAGATAATCCTTGTTGTGTTACCATATGGTACATACTATGTTACGTACACTTGTACACCAATGTATCCATCTCTCTGTGTCCCCTAGATCACTGACACGGCCATACAGATAATCCTTGTTGTGTTACCATATGGTACATACTATGTTACGTACACTTGTACACCAATGTATCCATCTCTCTGTGTCCCCTAGATCACTGACACGGCCATACAGATAATCCTTGTTGTGTTACCATATGGTACATACTATGTTACGTACACTTGTACACCAATCTATCCATCTCTCTGTGTCCCCTAGATCACTGACACGGCCATACAGATAATCCTTGTTGTGTTACCATATGGTACATACTATGTTACGTACACTTGTACACCAATGTATCCATCTCTCTGTGTCCCCTAGATCACTGACACGGCCATACAGATAATCCTTGTTGTGTTACCATATGGTACATACTATGTTACGTACACTTGTACACCAATCTATCCATCTCTCTGTGTCCCCTAGATCACTGACACGGCCATACAGATAATCCTTGTTGTGTTACCATATGGTACATACTATGTTACGTACACTTGTACACCAATGTATCCATCCCTCTGTGTCCCCTAGATCACTGACACGGCCATACAGATAATCCTTGTTGTGTTACCATATGGTACATACTATGTTATGTACACTTGTACACCAATGTATCCATCCCTCTGTGTCCCCTATATCACTGACACGGCCATACAGATAATCCTTGTTGTGTTACCATATGGTACATACTATGTTACGTACACTTGTACACCAATGTATCCATCCCTCTGTGTCCCCTAGATCACTGACACGGCCATACAGATAATCCTTGTTGTGTTACCATATGGTACATACTATGTTACGTACACTTGTACACCAATCTATCCATCTCTCTGTGTCCCCCAGGTTACTGGCGCCGCCATCCTGGGGTTGGGGATCTGGCTGAGGGTGGACCCCAAGGCTTCGAGCATCCTGAAGGTGGTCGAGCTGAACGATGGTAGTCCACTCATGACCACCGCCATCATCATGCTCATCGGCATCGGCGCCTTCATCTTCATCGTCGGCTTCCTCGGCTGTTGTGGCGCGTGCAAGGAGAGCTCCTGCCTGCTCTTCCTGGTGAGCTGTTGCCCGCGTCATTATGTTTTAATGTATTTGTGTAATAGGCTGCCGCGTATGGCCGGTTCCTCCCTGGTCTCTCTAGCTGGAACGCCGCTGATGTAATAACGCTTCCACCATATATTCTTCTCCTCCACTCTCTGCGGCGTCACAAGACCACGTGACCCGCCCCCTGACCAGGCAGGTCACAGGTAACCTCTCATGGCAGGGGGAACCGCTAGCCGGATGTAGTACAGGCAGTCCACATGGGGACCGGCCCATTGGCTAGCGTGCCACCACCTGACACAGAAGAACTGCGACAGTAGACATCGTAGTCCCTGCAGCCACCAGGTGGTGGTGGAGCTCATGTAGGGACTACACCATGTGCATATGTAGTAGTCCGTACATGAGCCTTGACGCGACATGTCGGCGGCAGGGACTGCGCTGACCTCTGTTGCCCTTCTGCAATGACAGGTGGCAGAAGGCTAGCTAGAGGCAGACTGTCCCCCGCCCCGCCCCTCTCTGTGACTGGCTAGCGGCCACCCCGGCACCATGAGACGATACCTGTGGTGTGGCGGGTCACTGCGGTCAGTGACACTGCGGAGGGCGGAGTAGAGGAAATTAAGCGTTGAAGTATACGTTAATCTTCCCTGGTGTCTCTTCACGTTGCATCTAATGCAGACCAAGGGAACGGGCCGTATGATAAGACATGGCCTGTCACACACATGTATATGCATATATAAATTTGTCTACATCTAAACAAAGGAAGAAAGCATACTTGGATTGGGATGGACAATCTGCATTGCTGTCTTGGCTAGCAATTAGATGCTTACTGGTTAAAGTTTGAAATCTGGGCCAACAATGAACCAAAATGGCGGTCCGGTGGCCGAACCCGCTGTTTGGCGCCACTATAGGGCAGTCCCGGGCTCGCAGGCACCGGCCAACGATTGGACAGTATAGAAATACAAATATCGAGCCTTACTCCCAGCTAGATATTATTATTAGGAAATGTTAATTCCGACCTTTATATACGTATAATATAATACACTCCTTCTATTCACTACCACCTATATATAGCTTATTTTACCTCGGTAAACAGCCTCAGGCTAGCCTCAGGCTAGGGAGAGGTAAGCACGTCCGGTACCAGCAATTAGCATATACAACTCACGACTGGATAACGTGTCGTTGGGTTGCTCCGGCAAAATTAGTCTACATACAAGCAAATACGCAGTAAGTATAATAAAAACTGTGGTTAGCTTAATTATGATGCATTAGAGCATCATTATGGAAAGTTTAGACTTTCGTTGGTCCATTTTGGACGAGTTATTTGGTTATAAACGACCAAGGATAAAACACTCGAGTGGGTTTCTCGAAGGAACCAAACCGGTCATTAGCGGTTATGTCAACACCCGGGTCACCGTGTGACTATGGGTAGAGATGTGGGTTTCGCCCTATCTCATGTGGAAATTCTCTCGTACTCTAATAGAGAGTAATGTTGGAGATGCTCCTGGGTTTCTTTTATAGACTCCCCTAGACAAAACTTTTTCAGGCGTTTCTCCGAGTTTCGTAGCATTTTCTCCAACTTGTTGACGTAGTAGTCACAGGTGGGAGAAGTGTGCGGAACAGAGGGATGGGCGGGCCGATACACTGGTCCCGACCCCGCGTAAGGTTTGGGCTTGACCCACAACCCACGCACAAATTTAGCTTATTACGCCTGTGTTATAACGGTATAAACACGTTCTTTAACACCAATAGATGTCCAAATGAGTTTGAAACAACCATATTGTGACATATATATATACCGGGACTGACCAAAAATGTTTGTTTCAGTTCCCGATGGCCACGAAGCGGAGTAAGCGCGGTGCAGCAGCAGCCGAGGGGCGTGTTCCGAGTGGAGTGGACGAGGAGTACGACTCCTCACCTGTGTTGTCGGCAGGGCCGTCGACACAGCCCCGGGCGCATATCCTCTCCGACCCGGACGAGGACGCAGTGCCTGATGTGCCTGCGCCTCCAGATTGGGAGGCTCGCTTTGCAAGATTGGAAAGCCACATCTTGACTGCCAAATCGCCTGTGTCTCGGAAGCGGCGTAGGCCGAGTGTCCAAGAGGATTCATTTGAGGATTTCTTGGACACAGACTCGGCGGTGGAGCTTAAGGCTCCTCCTCCTCCTTCTCCTAAACGGAGGAAGAAGAAGAAACAGGTGATTTCTTCGGGTGATGAATTCACCAAGGAGCGGGCAGAGTCTGGTTTGCGCAAAAAGCGGAAGACTAAGTCCAAAAAGAAGAAGAGGAAGAGGAAATATTCTTCTTCTGAGTCGTCCACTGAGTCTACTTCTACGGAATCAGACTCAGACACCGTATATGAAGGGGTGTATGCGGACATTGGCACTAAAGTGGCTAAGAAGGTGGAGAAGCCAAAGGCTAAGCGGGTTAAAACCACTACGCTTATGCGCGAGACCGTGAATGGTCATTTTCGCACGTTCAAACCGGCGGAGGTTATCTCCAAGTTAGGAGATGAGTTAACAGGCATAAAGGGTGTTCCCAACTCCATCATTAAAGAAATGGATCGGGATGTCAATATGACGGATGACCGTAAGAAGTTTGAGGATGTGTTGCACACAGTGCATAAGGCAGTGTTGGCTACCCTAACAGCTATTGTTCCTGTGGCTAATAGGATGCAGAGTGAAAATAAGTTCTCGTCTTTGGCTAAGACAATGGACAAAGGCATTGCAGTACTAGCGGCGGCAGGTAATTACCTGTCGTTTCGAAGATATGAAAATGTCTTCAAGTCAGTTTGCACAGATGCTGGCAAAGAAGTGGCTCGCTCTAAGAAGGTTACCGATAATGAGGGGAAGGAGTTTACGCTCTATCTTGCTCCAGAGCCGATTAAAGGGAAACCTTTAGATAATACCAAGATGTTTGGCGGTCAACTACAATACCTCTATAAAGAGGTAGAGACTGCAGCCAAGAGTGGCAAAAACATGGATGGCAAGAAGAAACAGGAAGTTCCTCGTTTCAAAAAGTCACGAGGGGATTTTCGTCCACGACGGTTCACCAGAGGAACCAGACCGAGTTCAAACTTCGGTCAAGGGTTTCGGGGCCGGGGCGCTCGCCCAGGCTGGACCGACAACACCGCACGGCCAATAGGTCGAGGGTTCAACTCGTCGAGACCTTTCCCCAGGGGCGGGTCCAAGTAGAGGTCCAAACACAAACTTTACAAGTCCCATGCAGCCTCTAAAAACACACAAACTGTAAGCAACTTTGTGGCTGGTAATATTAGTAATCATATTTCTGAGTGGCACAAAATTACTAGTGACCAAGAAATTATAGAAATAGTTAGGGGTGTTCAAATTCCCTTTACACAAATTCCTGTACAAAGTATAATACCTTTTCCATATAACATTCAACCAGTTGAACGAGACGCACTAACTAAACAGGTACATAAATTCTTTGAGAAAGGAATTATACAAAAAGTGACACACTGTTCAGGACAGTTTATTTCAAACATTTTCTCGAGACCGAAGCCTAATGGTGATGTTCGAATGATCCTGGATTTAACAATCCTTAATAAAAGGGTGGAATATCGACATTTTAAAATGTTCTCTCTAGATACGGCACGAGATCTGATTACACCAGATGCGTGGATGGCTAGTGTTGATTTACAGGATGCATATTATACGCTTCCCATAATGGAACAATACCGAAAATTTCTTCGATTTATTTGGGATAACCAACTCTATGAGTTTACCTGTATGCCGAATGGCTTAGCTTGTGCGCCACGTTTATTTACTAAATTGCTTAAACCTGTTTTCTCGGTAATGGCGAGGAAGGGTCATATAATGTTTCCATACATAGATGATTCTTTTATTATAGCATCAACACAAATTGGTTGTGTGAATGCAGTTTTGGATTTATGTGCATTACTCACTAAATTGGGGTTTTATGTACATCAACAAAAGTCAGTGTTTAAACCAACAAAACAACTCAAATGTTTAGGGTTTATTCTGGATACACAGTCCCTTACAGTGTCGATAACAGAACAAAAACTAATTAAGTTTATGACTACAGCGACTCAGCTTATTAAGTTATCAAAGCCAAAAATTAGACAGGTTGCTGTTCTTATTGGCATAATGACCTCATATGCACCTGCTGTGTTATATGGGAAGGCCCATATTAAGTCGCTAGAAATAGATAAAAATTTAGCGTTAACACGAACTAAAGGCAATTTTGAGCGAAAGATGTTTATTTCGCAAGAAGGGTTACAGGATATTGGATGGTGGATGCAACATATAGCAAGTTCACCAAATCCAATCCGCATGGCGGAACCTAATACAGTAATTACTACTGATGCTTCGTTAGAAGGTTGGGGAGCTCATCGAGATGGGGTCACAACAGGAGGTAGATGGCTTGATGATGAAAAATCAGACTATATTAATGCACTAGAATTGCATGCTATTTATCTGGGCTTACGTAGTTTAGTAAAGATAAATAAATCACAGGTTAGAATACTAACTGATAATACTACTGCCATGGCATATATTCGTAACATGGGTGGAACCAAATCAAAGTCTTGCAATCAGTTATCTAAACTGATTTGGAACTGGGCACAGGCTCAACAAGTCTGGCTGACTGTAGCGCATATTCCAGGGTCACAAAATACACTTGCAGATTATAAAAGTAGAAATTTCCATGACCATTTAGAGTGGTCTCTCTCTACACATTTGTTTAACTTCGTTTGTGAAAAATGGGGTACACCTGAAGTTGACTTATTTGCGTCACGAAATAATAACAAGTTACCCTGTTATGTTTCTTGGCATCCTGAACCGGATGCTTGGAAAGTAGATGCGTTTGCTATTACCTGGGAAAATAATAATTTTTATATTTTCCCACCATTTAGTATTATCAGCCGAGTAGTGAGAAAAATCGGCTTGGAAGGGACACATGCGATACTGGTGGTGCCCGATTGGGACACGCAACCTTGGCTGCCAGCAGTTTCACAACTGGCAAAAGATCGTATACGATTCCCAAGAAAACTCGGGAATCTGACGCACCACGGACCGCTAGTGGTTCACGGCGACGTGTCAACGACGCCCCTATTGGCATTCCTTTTCTAAGGAAGCAGCTACAGCAATTTGGATTGGACAGAATTACTGAGGATAGGATAGTATCAGATGCCTGGAGGCCAGGAACTGTCAAAATGTATACAACCTATTTAAAGAAATGGGGTGTACATTGTTTGTTAATGAAAGTTAAGCCAACAAATCCAAAGATTTCACAAGTAGCTCGGTTTCTTCGTTCTCTAGAGGATGAAGGACTTTCCTTTGGATCGATTAATGCGGCGAGGTGTGCGTTATCAATTATATTACCTAGAATTGATGGCGAAACAGTTGGAAAACATTATGTTATTTGTTATTTACTTCGTTCAATTTATCAAAGGAATCCTCCAAAACCAAAGTATAGTCGGTTTTGGGATGTTTCTATAGTATTTAAGTTGTTTCAGGCTTGGCCTCACAACTCGTGGTTAGATATAAAACAGTTAGGTTTTAAGGTCGCGGTCCTGTTATTGTTAGTAACCGGACACAGAGGACAGACGATTGTTGCTTTATCCTTAACTGGATTAGAAATAGACAAGCAACAAGCTACGTTTGATTTAGAAAAATTGCTTAAATCGAACACGTTAGGTGACCCTTTATCAACGGTTCACTTAGACTGTTTTCCGAATGATCGGAAATTATGTGTTGTGTCGGCCATACGGGCTTATATATACAAGACAAAGGATTTACATGCATCACAACAACTATTAGTGAGCTTTATAAAGCCACATAAGGCGATTTCACGAGACACACTTGCCAGATGGACAATTACGGTGTTGAAATTGGCTGGAGTGGATACGAGTAAATACTCTTCCCACTCAACTAGAGGAGCCATGGTCTCCAAGGCACGGGTGCTTGGTATTTCTATGAAAAGAATACTAGCGCATGCAGGCTGGAAGACGGCTAAGTCGTTTGCAAAACATTATAATAAACGACTAGAAAAGCCTACCGGCGTTGCAAAGCGTCTTCTCGCCAACTAACAAGAATAGGTGAGAACAAAAATTTAGAATGTTATAATAATAAGAAAGAATGATATTAAGGATAAAAATGAATTATGTAAAGGTCTCCCTAGCCTGAGGCTAGCCTGAGGCTGTTTACCGAGGTAAAATAGTATAGTTATACGAGTCTTACCTTGGTACAGATGATGGATAACTGTTGTTTTACCGAGGTATAAGCCTCGGATAGATGTGGGCTAGGGCCCTCCCGCCACACCCTGCCACATCTATTCCGTTGGTGTACCTTTTCGGTAAAGTAATAGTATCCATTGTTTGAAAGTCATTTTTATCCTCAATAAGTAGGTTAAGATTGCTGGTACCGGACGTGCTTACCTCTCCCTAGCCCACATCTATCCGAGGCTTATACCTCGGTAAAACAACAGTTATCCATCATCTGTACCAAGGTAAGACTCGTATAACTATACTATATACAATTATAGATGTATATATTTCTTATATACATTTATATATGTATATATATTGCTTATATGCATTTATATATATTTTGTATGTATATATAACATATATACATTTATGTGTATATATAGCGTATACATATTTATATATGTGTATATATAGCTCAGATACAGTTATGTGTATACACATATATATGCATATACGTATGTCATTCAGTTACATACACTAACTGTGGTTCGCAAATAACAATACAAAGTTGAAAGTGAGCAGAGTGACAGTTGGCTCATGGCGTATCGGAGGCGGGGAGGAGAGAATGTCCGCTCCGCAGTAAATAACATTGAAGTTAAGGTGGTTAGAGAGAAACATTAAGGGGCTGCCATTATTTATATCCACATATATATTTACACATATATATGCACATATATGTGTATCATGTACGTATAATTTGTATATATGTATAGACACTCATATATATATACACGTTTATGTATATAAGTTCATATATATATTTATATATATACTTATGGTTATGGTCATGTATGTATCTTTCGATGAGTGCAAGTATATACAATTCCATTGTTGGAAAATTCCTTTAAGTTGACTACTATTTCATTCCAGGCACCAATGGTGGATATCTTTTGCACCTATTTAGGGATTAGATGACGAATTGAGATAGAATTACACAATGGTAAATTAAAAGAAAGGAAAACAACTTGTCGAGGCTGTCCTTCATCTAGTTACCTGATCGACGATTATTGCTACAAAAGTAACAAATAGCAATCTCTTTATGCGTCGCTTTCTAAATATATTAACAGAGCGATATATATTTTTTACCTCGGTACTAAGCCTCTGGGTAGCCTCAGGCTGAGGAGAAGGAAGCACATCCGGGTCCAGCCTATTCTCTATTATGGGAATATAAACAAGGACACTCTAATCGTCAGTTATGTTTGTATTGTTATTTGCGAACCACAGCTGGGCCGCGTTCAGGGTCCGTCTCGGAGGCGCCTCGGAGGCGCCCGTGACGTCAGGCTAGTCTGAACAACAATAGCAGTTGGTCGCCTCGAAAATGGCCGCCCCCATAGGCGGTGGCCATTTGCAATCGAAATGCTGCGCTCTGATTGGATGAAACCACTGAGCCCGGCGGCCATTTTCGAGACGCTTTCTGTCTCCAACCTGAAAAGGGAGGCGTCGCTGAGACGTCGCCGAGACGGACCCTGAACGCAAATAGGCCAAAAAGCATCGCCGAGACGTCGCCGAGGCGCCTCCGAGACGTAGCCTGAACGCGGCCCTGGTGTGCCATTGATTAGTTCCAGGTTTGGCCACACTGGCACCACCTGTCAGGGGCTCTGACCACCTATAAGCCAGCTGTGTCTGGTCGTTATCGCCTCCAGACAATACATACACATACATAATAGACATTCCTCCAGTGTATGCGGCGCAAGGGGGTGGCACCTGAAAAGATTACCCAGACAGAGGAATAACAATAAGCATATGTTCTATAAGCATTTATACTCGCGTAATGCGTTATGCATCACATAATATGCCACTTCCATTTCAGTATGCCGGTCTCCTCATCTTGGTCTTCATCCTGGAAATCACAGCCGCCATCTTGGTTATTGTCTACAAAAACAAGGTACGTTTCATGTATTTATTTGTGATTAGAATACCCAAAAGGCTCATCATAGGCATTTCTTTTAAATTTAGATTTGTTTTTAAAAAGCTTTACAAAAAAAAGTTCTTTTAAATTAATAGTTTTTGTCTTTTTATACAAATTATTCTACATAAATGATATGTGCATAAAATGAAATGGCTGTGTGTCTATCAGGACCGTTCTATCAGGCCGAATCCATAAGCTATACATGATGTACAGACAATCGAGTCGCACCATGCAAAAAGAAAGTCTGCTTTATTTAACGACACCCCTAGAGCACATTGATCTTTTATCATCGGCTATTGGACGTCAAACCTATGGTCATTCTGACATATTTCTTTGGAGTGAAACCCGCTGCTGCCACATAGGCTACTCTTTCCGATAAGCACCAACAGGTCTTTTATATGCACTTTCCCACAGAGTTTTGGCAGATCAGGGGATCCGAACCTATGGATTCGTGGGTTCGAACCCTGGTCGAGTCAAACCAGTGACTTAACAATTTATACTTGTCACTTCCTAGCCTGACACTCGGCATTATTAGGATAACACAAGGACTGGTTGGCTCAGTGTCAGGATAATGTGACTGAGTGGGATATCACGTCATGGCACTGGTGGCCTGGTCTGCCAGTGGGGCAGCACTATAAAGTCACCATATGTGAGCACTGTCACAAGTCGGTACCCGTCCTGATATGACCTTTGATGTTGCTAGGACGTCAAACAACAAGCAAACAAACTCTTGTCAGAAATTATTTTGTCCCGCTCTCACTAGGTGGCAGCAGCAGAGAATAGTTTAATCACGAGGGGGCAGCACTGGCCTTGAGACAGGCTGACATTCCAAACAGATAGGGCAAGGACTGGCTGGCTGTTAATTTTGTTTGTTGGAGTTTTACATCCTAGCAACATCTAATGTTATACCAGGACGAGCACCAACTTGTGACAGTACACATTCATGGCAACTTTATAGTGCTGTCTCGTTGGGAGACCAGGCTGCCGGCACCGTGACACGATATCCCACTCAGTCACATTATCCTGCTAGACCAGATAAATTCTGAGATAAATATATTAGGTTATTAGGCTATTATCTACCTTACCCTAGTTTGAAGTAACTCTTATTTTAAATGGCTAACTTTTGAGATATTTGAAGTGCAACCGTACAAAATTAATTGTGGCATGCACGCCATGCACCAGTATCTAAGATACATATGTAGAATCAAACCTAGATAATTGTTTTGGTTTTTGAAAATTTGATGTTTTCATCAGACTATGCAGCTTTAATAACGTTCCATTTGTTGATGATATAATGCAGATTTCGAACGAGCTGACGACATCAATGCAAAAACAACTTGTCACGATGAATGCCACGAACAACGACAGTCCCACCACTATCGTGTGGAATGGTCTACAGCATGGAGTAAGTGGATTATCGTTGACACCATCTTTGTTTTGCACGCAATCTTATTATCGTGCCCTGTGGAGTTAATTAATTAATAACTAGCAAGAAGAGAAGTAGGGGAACGAGAAAGCTGTAGAGAAAGCTCTAGAGAAAGCTGAAGAGAAAGCTGTAGATGGAACTGTATAGAAAGCTGTAGACGGAGCTGTAGACGGAGCTGTAGACGGAGCTGTAGAGAAAGCTGTAGAGAAAGCTGTAGAGAAAGCTGTAGAGAAAGCTGTAGAGAAACCTGTAGAGAAAGCTGTAGACGGAGCTGTAGAGAAAGTTCTAGACGGAGCTGTAGAGAAAGCAGTAGACGGAGCTGTAGACGGAGCTGTAGACGGAGCTGTTGACGGAGCTGAAGACGGAGCTGTAGACGGAGCTGTAGAGACAGGTGTAGAGAAAGCTGTAGAGAAAGCTGTAGAGAAAGCTGTAGAGAAAGCTGTAGAGAAAGCTGTAGAGAAAAACTTAGAGAGAAAGTAGGTCAGAGGGAGAAAGTTGTGGAGGGCGAGAAAGTTGTAGAGGGAGAAAGGTGTAGAGAGGGAGAAAGTCGTAGAGGGAGAAAGTTGTAGAGAGGGACAAAGTTGTATAGGGAGAAAGTTGTATAGGGACAAAGTTGTATAGGGAGAAAGGTGTAGAGAGGGAGAAAGTTGTAGAGGGAGAAAGTCGTAGAGGGAGAGGGACAAAGTTGTAGAGAGGGAGAAAGTTGTAGAGAGGGAGAAAGTTGTAGAGGGAGAGGGACAAAGTTGTAGAGAGGGAGAAAGTTGTGGAGAGGGGGGAAGTTGTAGAGAGGGAGAAAGTTGTGGAGAGGGAGAAAGTTGTAGAGAGGGGTAAAATTGTAGAGAGGGGGAAAGTTGTAGAGAGGAAGAAAGTTGTAGAGAGGGAGAAAGTTGTAGAGAGGGAGAAAGTTGTAGAGAGGGACAGTTGTAGAGAGGGGGAAAGTTGTAGAGAGGGAGAAAGTTGTAGAGAGGGAGAAAGTTGTAGAGAGGGACAGTTGTAGAGAGGGGGAAAGTTGTAGAGAGGGAGAAAGTTGTAGAGAGGGAGAAAGTTGTAGAGAGGGAGAAAGTTGTAGAGAGGGACGGTTGTAGAGAGGGGGAAAGTTGTAGAGAGGGGGAAAGTTGTTGAGAGGGGGAAAGTTGTAGAGACAGAAAGTTGTAGAGACGGAGAAAGTTGTAGAGAGGGGGAAAGTTGTAGAGAGGGGGAAAGTTGTAGAGATGGAGAAAGTTGTAGAGAGGGAGAAAGTTGTAGAGAGGGACAGTTGTAGAGAGGGGGAAAGTTGAATAGTTGGAGAAAGTTGTAGAGAGGGAGAAAGTTGTAGAGAGGGACAGTTGTAGAGAGGGGGAAAGTTGTAGAGAGGGAGAAAGTTGTAGAGAGGGAGAAAGTTGTAGAGAGGGAGAAAGTTGTAGAGAGGGACAGTTGTAGAGAGGGGGAAAGTTGTAGAGAGGGGGAAAGTTGTTGAGAGGGGGAAAGTTGTAGAGACAGAAAGTTGTAGAGACGGAGAAAGTTGTAGAGAGGGGGAAAGTTGTAGAGAGGGGGAAAGTTGTAGAGAGGGAGAAAGTTGTAGAGAGGGAGAAAGTTGTAGAGAGGGAGAAAGTTGTAGAGAGGGGGAAAGTTGTAGAGAGGGGGAAAGTTGTAGAGATGGAGAAAGTTGTAGAGAGGGAGAAAGTTGTAGAGAGGGACAGTTGTAGAGAGGGGGAAAGTTGTAGAGAGGGGGAAAGTTGTAGAGATGGAGAAAGTTGTAGAGATGGAGAAAGTTGTAGAGACGGAGAAAGTTGTAGAGACAGAAAGTTGTAGAGACGGAGAAAGTTGTAGAGAGGGGGAAAGTTGTAGAGAGGGGGAAAGTTGTAGAGATGGAGAAAGTTGTAGAGAGGGAGAAAGTTGTAGAGAGGGACAGTTGTAGAGAGGGGGAAAGTTGAATAGTTGGAGAAAGTTGTAGAGAGGGAGAAAGTTGTAGAGAGGGAGAAAGTTGTAGAGTGGGAGAAAGTTGTAGAGTAAGAGAAAGTTTTAGAGTGGGAGAAAGTTGTAGAGTAAGAGAAAGTTGTAGAGTGGGAAAAAGTTGTAAAGTGGGAGAAAGTTGTAGAGTGAGAGAAAGTTGAATAGTGGGAGAAAGTTGAATAGTGGGGGAAAGTTGTGGAGAGGGAGAAAGTTGTGGGGAACGAGAAAGTTGCATCAAGTCGAAATAGTTAATGTTACCTTTGTGTATCAAGCATGTCATAGCGAAATAGCGAATGGTAGACAGGAAGTGTGAACACTTATTTTTCTCATTTGTGCTTGAGTGCAAGTAAATAAGCAACACAAGGAATAATTAGTAGCATGTGGTGAATAAGGGGTCAAATTTCCCTGGATCATCATCCCATGCTTTTTCTAATCTGTTCTTGAATGAATTTATTGACTCGGCATCAATAACATTTTGTGGGAGACTGTTCCATATATTTATGATCCTGTTTCAGAACCTGTGTTGCATTAACTTTGAAATGGCTCTGGGTTTTACTAGTTTGAGAGTATGGCCCCCCGACTGCCTTCTCTTTCATTAGCGATACTACATCTTTTTAATCTTTCCCACAAAACATATCCAAAAAATGGTTATATGATTTTGTGCTAAGGTGAAAATGTGAAAATGTCCATATTAACACCATGCATCTGTCCAAACCTGTCCATACATTTGACACCGAGGCAATGCTATTACATTAAAGGGATGCCGTGACGGGACCAGCACTTTTTGCCGTTATTGACAGAGATTCGTTATTGAGACAGGCCATTATTGACAGAGTAGACTGCATGGATATATATTTATACAAGCTTAATAGTCGAGCTCTGCAGAGATCTTAAGCTTGCTTCTGCAAAGGGCTACTTGGGCCTTCGGCCGTATAACTAGGGGTTTACAAGAATAACAATCCAATTTTAATGAGCAAACAATCTATTGGAGCAAACAATAAAAGCCATACAAAACTATCACAATCAATTTGAGATCATTGTAAGATAAGTCTTGTTTTGTAAACATACATACAGACAAACAGTCGCTTTTATTTATGTAGATTATTCTCTACTTTTCCTATCTTATACACTATTTCATGATTTGTGTATCGTTCGAACTTGACGCATGTAATATGTATATATATATTTATTTATATGTGATGTATAAGAATTATGGGAGTATAAAGGCATGAAAGGGAATGTTCCCTATATGATGACCCATATGTTGTGTATTACTTTATGGGTGAGCCCTTTTCACAGTTGGGCCAGGTGGCGCCACCACACCCCCCTACCAGTCGCATACTGGAATATACCTAGCATATATATATACAATGACTAATTTGCATTAGTGATGACTACCATAGACTGGTGCAACTTCTTTCGATGATCTATGTTGATAATTTGACAATCATATGTCTTTTGAAATGTACCAACATTTGCATTAAAGCTGCAAAGTCCGATGAAAACATCAACTTTTCAAAACCAAAACAATTATCTAGATTTGATTCTACATATCTAACTTAGATACTAATGCACTTATCAAACATTTGTCACCACATAGAAGGGAATACGGAGGCAATTTAATAGAATACGTTACTTCAGAAGCCTATGGCATATAATTTTGGCATGCTTGCCAAAATTAATTTAGCATCGTTGAACTTCAAATATCTCAAAAGTTAGCGATTTAAAATAAAAGTTACTTCAGACTAATGTAAGGTACATTATATCAATTGTTCCAATATAATTATCTCAGAAAATGGCAGACGCTCAAAGCGTCGGACTGTGCAACTTTACTTAAATATGTAGCTGCCATTAAGTCTGCACTTTACACCTTTTTCCTCCTTTTTAGTTGAAGTGTTGCGGGGCCGTCAATGCAAGCGACTACAAAAATAACCCTTTCTTAAACCCAACAAACCCAGTAAGTCTACTCTCTATCACCAACAATGGTGCATACTTCATGTAGCAGAAACAAAACCCCGTGTAAATACCGAGATACGTGTAACAGGACGACTGTGAAAGTACATCACAACGACCAGTAAGTCTACTCTCTATCACCAACAATGGTGCATACTTCAAGTAGCAGCAAAAAAAAAACGTGTAAATACTGAGATACGTGTAACAGGACGACCAGTAAGTCTACTCTCTATCACTAACAATGGTGCATACTTTAAGTAGCAGCAACAAAACCCCGTGTAAATACCGAGATACGTGTAACAGGACTACCAGTAAGTCTACTCTCTATCACCAACAATGGTGCATACTTCAACTAGCAACAACAAAACCCCGTGTAAATACTGAGATATGTGTAACAGGACGACCAGTAAGTCTACTCTCTATCACCAACAATGGTGCATACTTCAAGTAGCAACAACAAAACCCCGTGTAAATACCGAGATATGTGTAACACTTCCGGTCAGAAGACCAGTGCTACAGCACTGACAAAACATATATATGAATCTTTTAAAAAGGCTTAATTTTGAATCTGGCTTATAGATTACTTAGTTTCCGATCACTGGATTTTTATATAAAAGATTTTACCAATGTATTCCTTGCAGTAAAATCT
Organism: Branchipolynoe longqiensis; assembly: GCA_030323885.1. Lineage (NCBI taxonomy): Eukaryota > Metazoa > Annelida > Polychaeta > Phyllodocida > Polynoidae > Branchipolynoe > Branchipolynoe longqiensis. Next base: position 211,895 of record JASIRB010000758.1, on the reverse strand, counting down.
CTCTAAATCGACCGACCATGGGACCGACTTTAAGTGGTCCATTTAGGGAGGTGGTCGGTTTCGAGAGTTAGAATATCCTTACAATGGTATTGTTGGGACCCAAATAAAGTGATCGATCTGTGGAGGGGTCGGTATAGAGAGGTTTTATTGTATATTCAATGTATCTGGATGGAATATCATATTTGTAATGGACTATTCGAGGTCAGACCTCCGAGTTGCGGATTGGTTGGCCTAGCGCCAGTCGGCTACGTGTACCACGTGGCTATTATTAGTCGTTCTGTGACGTCACACAGGGAAGGGAAGGGTGGATTATGTAGGTTATAAAGCCGAGTACCACGTGGCTATTATTAGTCGTTCTGTGACGTCACACAGGGAAGGGAAGGGTGGATTATGTAGGTTATAAAGCCGAGTACCACATGGCTATTATTAGTCGTTATGTGACGTCACACAGGGAAGGGAAGGGTGGATTATGTAGGTTATAAAGCCGAGTACCACGTGGCTATTATTAGTCGTTCTGTGACGTCACACAGGGAAGGGAAGGGTGGATTATGTAGGTTATAAAGCCGAGTACCACATGGCTATTATTAGTCGTTATGTGACGTCACACAGGGAAGGGAAGGGTGGATTATGTAGGTTATAAAGCCGAGTACCACGTGGCTATTATTAGTCGTTCTGTGACGTCACACAGGGAAGGGAAGGGTGGATTATGTAGGTTATAAAGCCGAGTACCACGTGGCTATTATTAGTCGTTCTGTGACGTCACACAGGGAAGGGAAGGGTGGATTATGTAGGTTATAAAGCCGAGTACCACGTGGCTATTATTAGTCGTTCTGTGACGTCACACAGGGAAGGGAAGGGTGGATTATGTAGGTTATAAAGCCGAGTACCACATGGCTATTATTAGTCGTTATGTGACGTCACACAGGGAAGGGAAGGGTGGATTATGTAGGTTATAAAGCCGAGTACCACGTGGCTATTATTAGTCGTTCTGTGACGTCACACAGGGAAGGGAAGGGTGGATTATGTAGGTTATAAAGCCGAGTACCACGTTGCTATTATTAGTCGTTATGTGACGTCATACAGGGAAGGGAAGGGTGGACTTATGTAGTTCATAAAGCATACGCAATAACCTTCATATATACTTTTAGTGTATATAATATACCCAACATATTTTGCCCATTGAGAGTTTAATGGCTATTCAAATTCAATGTACGAAAGCTTTTGACTATAAAGTGAATTTTCATTTGAAAGATTCTAATGAACACAATGTAATTAGAATACGATTGTGACGATTTTGATATTTGACCTGTATGTAGCGCTTTGCGTACCCATAGTTGAAGCCATACGCGTATGCTTCCTGGGGGAGTGGGACATAGCTCAGGTGGTAGAGTGTCCACCTGTGAAAGTGTTGGGTCATCTTATCGATCCTGTTCAGTGGACCCATTTGCAGTTTGGGCTATTTTCCGTTCCAACCAGTGGTCCACAACTGGTTCATCAAAGGCTGTGGTATGTGTTGTCCTATCTGTGGGAAAGTGCATATAAAAGACCCCTTGCTGCTCATCGGAAAGAGTAGCCTATGTGGTGGCAGCAGGTTGCCCCCAAAGAAATGTCAGAATGACCATACGTTTGATGTCCAATAGCCGATGATAAAAAAATCAATGTGCTCTAGAGGCATCGTTAAATAAAACAAACTTTTGTTCATATGCTTCCTGCACCTTTTCCAGTTCCCACAAACCTGTTGCAAGATGGACACCCTCGACATCAAGAATCCAGTAGCAGACAACTGGATCAATTGTGTACTTGAATATACCATCGGCAAAACAGATGGAAAAGACTTCTACTCCCAGGTTGGTGTGGCAAACTTCCAAAGCGGAAACGTTTTAAAAGAAAGAAGAAACAAAAAAGCATATTACATCGTGACAGCTTCCCCCTGGGTTGGTTGTTGGAGATTTACGTCCTGGCAACATCTAAGGTCATATAAGGGCGGGTACCGACTTGTAACTGCATGCTCATGACGACTTCATAGTGCTGCCCTAACTGGGAAATCAGGCCACCAGTATCATGACCCGATACCCCACTCATTTACATAATCCTGACACTGAGCTAACCAGTCCTTGCTCTATCCTATTAATACCGAGCGCCAAGCTAGGAAGTGACAAGTATCAATTTTGTGAGTCATTGGTTTGACTCGACCGAGAATCGAACTTCCGACCTATCGATTCGGCCCCTGCGGCTGGTGTTCACAGAGAGAAGAGGTGGTGACAGATGAAAATACCACACTGGTACAGGAATCCCACTCCACACCCACACCCAGGCTGTAATCGATTAAAGACCCCACATCATCCGAACCATTATTTTGCTCATGCGCAGAACCTACAACCTCGGGTTGCATAAACGAACACGCTCGGGGTGGAAAAAATGGTCGATTTCTCCAAAACATTTTTTTAAATAACCAATATAACTACAGTAAAATAGGATTTAAAGTATTTTATGATTGCATAATTTAGTTACATGTCCATTTTAATATGGATGGTCTTTTACATTAAAAGAAGAACATCAAAATTAGTTTTGCAATACATGACACACACAGGTACCAGCACACATGCCCCTGGTACCCACAGCCAACATGTGTAGTCGGATCATTTTGCACACGGCCCGTGTATTTTTAGCTTCACCTCGGGGTGTTCTCTTTGAAATCCTGACGACTCGGATGACCCGAGTGGTCATAATCGAACACGGCCCCAGTGGGTAGACTGTTAAAACAAGAACCGAGTTGTTTGTGTGTGTCTTAGAGTAATGGCTTATGTGATGCCATATATCATGGTTTGTTCAATAACTACGTTTGTTTTTTGTTTGTTTGTTTGTTGTTGGTTTATGTCCTAGCAACATCTAAGGTCATATCAGGACGGGTACCGACTTGGGACAGTGCGCACTCATGGCGACTTTATAGTGCTGCCCCACTGGAAGACCAGGCCACCAGCACTATGACCTGATATCCCACTCAGTCACATTATCCTGACACTTAACCAACCAGTCATTGCCCTATCCTAATAATGCCGAGCGCCAGGCTAGGAAGCAACAAGTATAAATTTTTAAATCATTGGTTTGACTCGACCAGGGTTCGAACCCACGACCCCACGATCTACCAACACGGGAGACGGACGCTCTAACTCATTTGGCCATCCCGACTGGTCCTCAATAACTATGTCTGAGACTTTGATTCTAAACAAATAATATTTTTTTGTTTTTTTTAAATTATTTTTATTGAGGCTGTATTTATTCTGTCCATAGCATGTAAGCCTGGGTACCCAGGCTTGTTTTCAATGCTGGCCAGCTGTAGTGTTGGTGTTGTCTTACCAAATTATTATAACAGATTACTGTGGTTCCCTCGTAAAAATACCGACTTCCAGAATACAAGCACCACTATGTCATAGGTAAAATGAGATTATCTCTATATTTCTATATGATTTCAACTATATATTATGAACGTACTATTCATGGCTGCATTTTCTTCACATACACCGCGAAGAGCTAGTTAATCCCATTTTAATATATTTTGTTAGGTTCCCTATTCAATATTAAAGATGTTGTAGACTCTAGCGACATTTAATGTAATGGGAATCACAAGACATGCTCTGTGCTTAATTTGGTTAGGTTTGAGATGCACTTTAGTTGTAATTCCCACGTTATGTAAGTACACGTTTAAACTTTAATAGTAAAACGTAAAGCTCAGCTAAACCTGTTCTATTCTCAAACTTAAGTCTTGCGCCTAGGCTCTAGCATATGAATGACGTGGACAATTATCACGCTTTCAAAATGGCCAATTATCACGCTTTCAAAATTGCCAATTATCACGCTTTCAAAATGGCCAATTATCACGCTTTCATGAATCACTTAACCATCTATTTTGGGGGGGGGGGGTAGATTAGTTAATTAAGCAGCGGAAATTTCAATTGTAGACGATTGGTCTTCCTCATTCCACTGCTCCTTGCCCTATCCTAAAATAATGCTGAATGCCAGGCTAGGAAGCGACAAGTATAAATTTGTAAGTCATTGGTTTGACTCGACCAGGGTTCGAACCCATGAGCCAATGATCTACCAGAACGGGAGACAGACGCTCAACTCATTCAGCCATCCCTCTATTATCTGTGGTTACATCTGTGGCGGAGTGGTTAGAGTGTCGGACTCATAATCTGAAGGTCGGTGTTTCGATTCCCCATGCCACCATCTCTGCCAATTTGGATTTCCACCGCTGTGTATAACTTACTGCGTCATCAAAGGCCAGTTGCTCTCATACCATATCTATGTGGTGTGGGAGGTTAAAAATCCCTTGGGTCAGTAAAAGTGTAGGCTCGGGCTTTCTATCGACAAACTGTCTAATGGTGAAAACAAGCCTATTCAGGCTTATCCATGATAGGCAGTATAAATCTTCAACAACAACATCCTGCTGAACCAAGAATTCAGACCACGCTTTCCAGTTGCTACTGCCATTGTTGGTGATTACGACCGGGCCCGGGGTTTTAAGTCCTGATAGCGCAGAAGTCGGCGAGAATCTGACACACTGTAAAACAAGACGTTTTCACACGTTCAGATGTGTACAGCATGTGACTCTTTATTAGGGTTCAACGTAGGCTACAAATCATGGCGGGTCACGTGACCCGTGACGTAGTCCTTGTCGTCTGCTAGCATTCAGGTCTCACATACCAATATATTACATATTGTGCTTCTTTTTTGTGTGTGCCGCAGGGTTGCTACCCAAAGCTGATGAGCTGGACAGACAAGCACGCAGGCATTCTCATCGGTGTAGGCATTGGCATCGCTGTCATTCAGGTAACACATGATCAACCCCCCACCCCCTCCTCCTCCTCTCCCTCTCATCGGTGTAGGCAATTTTTTTTGTGTCCATTAGTTGTTTAAGCAGGGGACATTTCAATCGTGGACGATTGGTCTTCCTCATTCCACTGCTCCTTGCCCTATCCTAATAATGCCGAGCGCCTGGCTCGGAAGCGACAAGTATCAATTTTTAAGTCATTGGTTTCACTCGACCAGGGTTCGAACCCACGACCCCACGATCTACCAATCACGGGAGACAGACGCTCGAACTCATTCGGCCATCCCAACTGGTATGGCATCGCTGTCATTCAGGTAACACGTGATCAACCCCCCCTCCCTCCCTCACTCCTCCTCTCCCTCCTCTCCCTTCTCTGTCCCACCTACCACCTCCCCACCCCCTCATCCCCCTCCCACAACCCACCGCCACTAATAACTAGGAGTACACTACATTCATGTAACACATGATGAAACACTATCCCCTCCTCCTCCCCCTCCCATTTCCCACCTCCCACCACCCACCTCCCCTCCCCCACCCCTCCCACCACCCTCCATCCACCACCATCACCGCCACCAATAACTAGGAGTACACTACATTCAGGTAACACCTCGTGAACCCCTGCCCCTCCAGTCTCCCCTGCCCCTCCCCCTGCCTGCTCCCCTGCCCCCTCCCCATCCCTCCCCCCCTACCCCTGCCCCCTCCTCCTCCCCCTCCCCCTCCCCCTGGTCCCTCCCCCTGGCCCCTCCCCATCTCCCCTCCTCCCTACTCTCTGTCCCCTCCACTCCCACACACCCTCCCTCCACCGTCCCATCTCACCCTAACCCTTCCCCCTACCCCGCTTCCCCCTTCCCCCCTTTCCCCTTCCCCTTCCCCTTCCCCCTCCCCTCTCCCCTTTCCCCCTCCCCCCTTTCCTCCTCCCCCTCTCCCCCTGCCCTCTCCCCTTCCCCTCCTACTATCCCTCCCCTCCACTCCCTCCCTCTACCCCTCCCTTTACCCCTTCATTCCCCTTTCCTTCCCCTTCCCCCTCCCCATCTCCCCCCACCCTCCCCCCATCGGTACAGTTTGATATAATATGCATATAATGATGTTAAACTACCTTCCATGCATTTATACTGGCATAATACATTATGTATCACACACATATTATTGCACCTGCCAAAGAAGAAGACGACGACGATAATTATTAGTTTGGAGAGAGGCTCTTGACAAAAGCTCTGGCTGGTACACAAAATACGGTTGTTTATTTTGATTCAAAAGCGAATTTGGGTTGAGAGTGGGCAGAGAGCCACACGCACCAGACCGAGGCTGGAATGGGGGGAAGGTTTATGTAGGTCAGTGCAAGCTCCCGGTGCTCCAGGTCGCTCCAGCCGCATGCTCCAGACCCCTTCCCAATACAATAGGTGTAGTTCCGTGAGTTTATTATATTCACATTGGTCGTAATGCTCGCATTGCGGTTGATGCGAGGCGAGGGAGGACCCCCCCTCTCTTCCTCCAGCCGTTGGCCATTACCTAATCTCCCGCGCTTCCCTCCCTTAAAACCAGACCCGAGGCCGCCTCATGTCAGTCGCCCTCCTGCCTCCAGACACTCTACTCCTCCACTCCTCATATATGTTACACATGCTTACATTGCTCTCCTGATATTCATGCTTGATGATTGCTTACTGATATCCATGTTTATCTCGGCATTTCTCAATAAAATGCCTTTTATCCACACACACTTCCTCGTCCTTCCTTGTCGCGCATCAATATTCGATTAAATATTATATAATATATAAATGCTGGCTACCATACAAATGAGAGACAAACAATGAAGGTGGGTTAAGGTAAATATATTTTCTGGCATAGGGATTATAGATGCCCTAGCGTAATAAAAAGACCAAATCTCTGGCGTGAGTGAACACACGGGCGAGCCATTAGGGACGAAGGAGGCCTGTGGTGGTACCATTGGCTCCAGGAGTGTTGTAGGCTGCAGGTATCGGCAGCAAATATATATAATAATAAGAATATAAGAATATAATTCCATTCCACGCCTTTATACTTGCATAATACGTATAAATCATATATGTGTGTGATACATAATATGTGATGTGCATATATATATATAATACATATGCACATATGTTCATATCGCTAGTTTCGTGTGTCCATTGCATTGGTGTTTATATTTCTCTTGAATCACCATCATGAGAATTGATTAAACAATTAATCATTGCGTCTGTCTGGAGTGCATTTCAATACATGCACCCCAGATGACGTCATGATGGTTGGTGTTTTGTGGTGTGGTTGTGTATATAGTTTTAATACACCTCAGCTGATGTCATGATGCTTTTTAAAACTATTTTGGCTACTGCTCTTATTTCGTTTTGTCCCAAAGTAACACCCCCCCCCCCATCCCCACACACTTGCCATTGTACCGTATTGCATGTAAAATACTGCCCCCTTAGTATACTGCGTTGACATTGTACCGTATTGCATGTAATGTACTGCCCCCTTAGTATACTGTGTTGACACTGTACCGTATTGCATATAATGTACTATCCCCTTAGTATACTGTGTTGACATTGTACCGTATTGCATGTAATGTACTTCCCCCTTAGTATACTGTGTTGACACTGTACCGTATTGCATATAATGTACTATCCCCTTAGCATACTGTGTTGACATTGTACCGTATTGCATGTAAAGTACTGCCCCCTTAGTATACAGTGTTGACATTGTACCGTATTGCATGTAAAATACTGCCCCCTTAGTATACAGTGTTGACATTGTACCGCATTGCATGTAAAGTACTGCCCCCTTAGTATACTGTGTTGACATTGTACCGTATTGCATGTAAAATACTGCCCCCTTAGTATACTGTGTTGACATTGTACCGTATTGCATGTAAAGTACTGCCCCCTTAGTATACAGTGTTGACATTGTACCGTATTGCATGTAATGTACTGCCCCCTGAGTATACAGTGTTGACATTGTACCATATTGCATGTAAAGTACTGCCCCCTTAGTATACAGTGTTGACATTGTACCGTATTGCATGTAATGTACTGCCCCCTGAGTTTACAGTGTTGACATTGTACCGTATTGCATGTAAAGTACTGCCCCCTTAGTATACAGTGTTGACATTGTACCGTATTGCATGTAATGTACTGCCCGCTGAGAATACAGTGTTGACATTGTACCATATTGCATGTAAAGTACTGCCCCCTTAGTATACAGTGTTGACATTGTACCGTATTGCATGTAATGTACTGCCCCCTGAGTATACAGTGTTGACATTGTACCATATTGCATGTAATGTACTGCCCCCTTAGTATACTGTGTTGACATTGTACCGTATTGCATGTAATGTACTGCCCCCCTGAGTATACAGTGTTGACATTGTACCGTATTGCATGTAAAGTACTGCCCCCTTAGTATACTGTGTGTCTATTTCAGCTCTTTGGCATAATATTTGCACTGCGTGTCAGAAAGGAGATCAACTACTAGACATCCTCATCACAAGGTACATTTTATAGTTATTTATTTTCACTCTAACCTCACCTCCTGCGGCCTTGGCTTTATGGCAAAGTTCAAACAAGAGTAGCTATTTGACCAGTGATTTACCAGAAATAATCGACAAAACTCCCACAAATATAAAAAGGATACGACAGCAAAAGAACCCAGACATGAAGAGAACCCCACCAAAAATTCAGCAAGGATATTTAATTATTTCTATGAACTAAGTTGTTGCATTTGTTTATTTCTGTTAACTACAGCAAAACCTCTCTAACCGACCACCTCCACAGATCGACCACTCTCCTATATCGATCGCTTTATTTGGGTCCCAACAATACCATTGTAACCATTTTCTAACTCCCTAAGCCGACCACCTCCATAAATGGACCACTTAAAGACGGTTCCAAGGTCGGTCGATTTAGAGAGGTTTTACTGTATATTATTTTATTTGTTTATTTACATAACTATTTTCTTACAATTATTTATTTCCATGAAATATTTTCCTGTAATTATTTATTTCTATGGACTGTTTTCTTGGAATTATTTATTTTCGTGAAATATTTCATTTAGTAATTTATTTCTATGAACTATTTTCTTGGAATTATTTCTTCCCGTGGAATATTTTCTTGATTTAAAAAATATTTTATCATGAAATATTTTATTGTGATTTATTTCCATGAAATATTTTCTTTTTAATATGTATTTCCATAGACTAAATTCTTGAGTTTTAAAGTTTCTATATACTAAATTTGTTTATTTCTACATACTAAATTTGTTTATTTCCATGTACTAAATCCTTCTATCTGTCTATATCCACGAACTAAATCTTTGTATTAATTTATTGTTTATATATGACGTCGTACATAGAATAGTACATTTTGGGGTGGGGGAGGGGGGGTGACATTCCTTTTCTGCATTTTGTTTTTCTGATCCATAATAATTGAGCTGATTGTTTGTTTGTTTGTTGTTGTTTTACGTCCTAGCAACATCTAAGGTCATATCAGGAAAGGTAATTGAGCTGAAAAAGAAAATGTGTTAGACTACCTACACAAAAGAGAAAAAAAAAAACACCTTTTGTTTTTATTCCGTTTGTGAATTTACCTTTTAGATTGTTCAAAGAATCATTTTGTGTTTAGATATCTTTGGCCATTTCAAATCAATACAGAAAAAAACAACTCTTTCTGGAGTTTGTCTGCGGTCCGAACAACTCACGTGCATTGCTAGTGCGTGAAAAGTCAACTATACATATGCTTTATATAGTTTAACACAGAGGTGCCAAATCCCACGATTTGGCAGCAGATCTCTGTAAAATGTAGCAAAATAACCACAATCTCCCGATTTCCTGCTTTTAATTAGTAATTTCCCGCCAAAGAAATCATTTTACCTTGTTTCTTTATTTGTTATGCATATCTTTTGTCAAAATTCACCAGAATGCACCATTTTGTATCACTTTTTTTCAAACTTTTCAGGGGAGGCCAGCTGGGGCCCCTGTGGGAGGGGCCCCCCCCCCCCCTCCCACACCCTCCCCCTTCGGCCAAGCTATTTCTCCGTATTTACAATTTGCACATCAGGGAGATCTCCCTCCTCACACTCTTATCTACTTGATCGCTCTGTTAAAATGGCATAGTTTGTTGATTTTCAGTTTCTGTCATTTTCTGAGATAAATATATTAGATTGATCGCTATAGCTATTTGAAGTGCCGGGAGCGATACATAGCTCAGGCGGTAGAGTGTCCTCCTGTGAAGGTGTCGGTCATCCGATAGATCTTGCTCAGTGGACCCATTTGCAGTTTGGACTATTTTCCGTTCCAGCCAGTGGTCCACAACTGGTTCATCAAAGAGTGTGGTGTGTGTTATCCTGTCTGTGGGAAAGTGCATATAAAAGACCCCTTTCTGTTTATCGGCCAGAGTAGCCAATGTGGCAGCAGCGGGTTTCCTCCAAAGAAATATGTCAGAATGACTATATGTTTGATGTCCAATAGCCGATGATATTTAAAATCAATGTTCTCTAGATGCGTCATTAAATAAAACAAGCTTTATGGGGTCTCCGTAGTGGATCAAACCACCCCAGATAGTGGCCCACCCCGCTAGAGGTTAGATTCGCAGTGGTAGATCACACGGGATGGCCGAATGAGTAAGAGCGTCCGTCTCCCATGTTGGTAGATCATGGGGTCGTGGGTTCGAACCCTGGTTGAGTCAAACCAATGACTTAAAAATTGATACTTGTCGCTTCCTAGCCAGGCGCTCGGCATTATTAGGACAGGGCAAGGACTGGTGTGCTCAGTGTCAGGATAATGTGACAGAGTGGGATACCAGGTCATGGTGCCGGCGGCCTGGTTTCCCAGTGGGACAGCACTATAAAGTCGCCATGAGTGTGCACTGTCACAAGTCGGTACCCGTCCTGATATGACCTTAGATGTTGCTAGGACATAAAACAAAAACAAAAAAACAAACAATCAACTAGTGGTGCAATAAACTGGGGGCGACCCCCCTGGATTGAATCAGTTCAAGGAGTGCTCCATGCACTATCTTACTAAAGCCGGATGTCAGGCTAGGAAGTTACAACTATCAATTTTTATGGCATTGGTTTCACTCAACCAGGGTTCAATCCCAGGTGTTCGAATCCGATGACCTACCAAAACAGGATGCGGGCACTCAACTCATTTGGCTAGCCAGTCTGGATCTGTAGTTAAATGTTGATGTGTAAATACAGTGCAGGGTGGGGTGGATTGAGGTGGGTGGGGAGGGGGGGGGGTGCAGCGGGGGGGGGGGGGTAAAGGGGGAGTCTGGAAAAGTAAGTACCCTCTGTAGTACCTTGAAAATGATGAAGACTTTGAATGACCCCTAAACTTGAAATACTTGAAAGAAAGTTACGAAACTAAGACGCGATAGCCGAAAGAGTTGAGCGACCGCCTCCCGTTCTGGTAGTGGTAGGTCGTGGCTGAGTCAATCCAATGATTTTAATATGTATACTTGTCGCTACCTAGCCTGGCGTTCAGCATTAATAGAATAGGGCAAGGTGCAGTGGAATGAGGAAGACCCAGTTGTCCGCGATTGAAATTTCCCCTGCTTATTCAAGTAATGTACCAACAAACAAATGAAGCAAATTGACTCCACGTTCATTCCCGCCTTCTCTCCCTTCTCTCCCAGCTCCTTGGCATTGTCTGCGCCTGCTTTCTGAGGGAATCGATTGGCGGGAAAAGCAGGCAGTAGTTGACGTCACGACGTCATGACGTCATATCACGACCTCACGACGTTACATCCCGACATAACGACGTCATATACCGACGTCACGGCGATATATCCCGACATCACAGCAACACCACGAATAGAATCGTTTAGGAGAAGAGCAAACAGCGACGAAGGGAGGAGACCCAACCAGCTCTTTTTAGATGGATTTTTGATGAGGGTAAAACGCGGTGAAAGTAGGAGACCCAACCAGCTCTTGCATGACCACTGGGTCGACTTAACAAGCCCTACGTTGAACAGACTTTTTCACAGTAATTCTCGCATTCTTTACACTACGGATATGGTGTGCTTTAAACATCTGCGGAAGAACAGTAAATGTCAAATATACTTCAAATGCTTTAATCTGCGCTATGCATAAATAAAATATGTGATTATGTCTGAATGCGAAAGTACTACTATTATTTCTGATTTCAGTGGAGGTTGACCTATATTCAGGTTCCATCCAGTGCCCAGTGTGAATGCTACTCGCTGTATTAGTTCAAAGGTCGGGGGACCAGGTTAGACCTAACGCGCACAGACTGAACAAGCGTGTGCTGGTTGGGTCTTCCTCGATGCAGTGCATACTGTGTTTATGGAACTTGTACATGTTATTGTTAACAGGGATAATTCTTGGGCGAGACGGGACATTATCGAACCCACTGACCTGCCGGCAACACCGTCTGTATGAAACTCCCCTGCACTACGCATTGCCACTAACATAGTGGCCGCTGAACTGCGGTGGTGCCACCTTATAGATCTCGCCCGAACTAAAAGCCTGTAAGCGAGTTTGCCACCAGGAGGCGGCACTGGGTTTTTTCCCACAAACTCTAGCGCCTCAGTTCAGACCAGGACACAACTCCTGCAGCCATCGCCATTGAACCACCACCAACATTTCTTGGAGCTTGGCTCATAGTCATCAGCTGCAGTACATACCTATGTCCCTAAGGCCCAGATACGCTCCCGTCCCGCCCCCTCCTTGTAATTGACTGAGGGTTCGAGTCCGGGAGCTCGCCATCAGAGCTGACCCGAGATGACGAGAGAGACTGATCTGGCTTCTTGCTGACCAAAACTGTATAACGTTCATTGAGTTCTTCCGTGTAATAAAGACCCACTATATATATATACTTCTGTCTCAGCCTTAATTGAATTATGTTGCTGTCACTCTACGACGTAATGCGGTAGCGGTAGCGTAAGCCAACATAGGTGAAATTTGGCCATTACGTCGAGGAACATCGAGATACGTTACGCATTTGTTAAGCCTACATCAAGGTACGTCGAGATACATCATGTTATGTCGTGTTACGTCGACACTCATCAAGGTTTTGGAAATACCCAAAACTTTTGACGTAGCTTGACGTAAGACAGCGTCGACGTAAGACAGCGTTAGCATATGCTATGTATACGTTAGACAAATGTTGAGTACGCTAGACGTACATTACATATATACGTTATACATACGGTGATCTGCGCCAAGCAGAAGTCAAGCTGGCAGAAACGTACAGCCCGCATATTGACAACGTATTGAAAACTCGAATGGACGGGGCTGCCCTCTATGGAAGATCTTCTGATCAAAAAGAATCTCTGGCGGACTGGACACCTCATCAGGATGCCATCAGACAGGGTACCAAAGCAGATCCTCTATTCTCAACTGTCTTCTGGTTACAGAAAGAGAGGGTGCCCTCGTCTCCGGTTCAAGGATACCATCAAGAGAAACCTGAAGCTGAGTCATCAAGACCGACTCATGGACGCAACTCTCACAGCAGAGAGCTAAATGGAGAGCGGCAGTCAAGTAATGAAAGCAGTCTTTGTCGTATCGTGACCGACAGCATGATGATGATGATTGAAAACGTATGGATAACATATGTCTAATGTATGTCTAATGTACGTTTGGCGTTTCTCCACCGTGTTTTGATTCAGTAATTTGGGAAAATAGTTTTGAGCTTGATTTAATGGATTTTACCTGTTAATATATTGAATTTTAAATAAAATGACACTTCATTTGTGAAAATTGCTCTAACATTAAAGAGAATATGGACTTTTTAAAGTTGTTACTGTGTACAAGTCGAACCAAATCGCTGCATGCCGGATGCCGCGTGGGTGGAATCAACCCATTCGCATGCCACATTCGCATGCCGCATACCGCGTGTAAGGAATTCTAGTTTTAGTCGGACCGACACACTCAACAATTTATATTGAGCACTTTGGCATCATTGTAACAAACCCTCTTCGAGAAGGTAAACTCTGCAGCCCAGGTTTCGTAGGTTGTCACGTTTTGGGAGAACAAAAGATACCCCATTGTCACATTTGAAACGCTATTCATTCACATCATGGATACCAGCTAGATAAGCATCGCTTCTCTGGGATTCTTTCTATCTGTAAGGAATTTGTATGCATTTATTGTATCACCTCAGTTTATTGTACAGTATAACTCCGTTAAACCAAACTTGAAGGGACCCTAGAAATTTGCTTAGATTAACCGATCATTGGTTTCAGCGAGCTTTGGCTTTGACTTTGACTTGGTTTTGGCAAAAACGTGGGTGCATTATGAATGTAATATACGATGTGTGCGGACACTTTGATTATTGTTTTTTTTATGTATATACAGTATAACCCCGTTAAACTAAGCTTGTTTAAACCAAACAATCGGTTAATCCAAACATTTTTCGGCGGCCCGGCAAAATACTATCATTTATCATATAAAAAAGTCTCAGATGACATTATAACCACATGAATGTTTGGTTTAACCATACCGGAAGTCGCCTCTGGCCCGATAATTTTGTTTGGATTAACCGATACTTTGGATTAACCAACTTTTCTATATGATAAATGGTAGTATTTTGCCGGGCCGCCGAAAAAACTTTGGATTAACCAATCGTTTGGTTTAACCGAGCTTGGTTTAACCGGGTTGTACTGTATACCTTACAGAGTTAAAATAAACGAATAGACTACATCACGGTTCCAGCGGCATGGTGCATTGTGGGATGCGTCAGAGCAAAACAACCCCCCCAGAAGCACATGGCACATGCTAAATACTGGGTGCAGCTCTGAAATGTGCTAGTTTCAGCTCATCTCAGCTCTTGTTTGAAACATAGAATACCAACTAAAAAAATATATATACATAGAAAACATGTTTAACAAAAAGATTATATTAAAATAATAATGTTAGGGTTTGGGATTTCTATTAATTTTGAATAAAACTGACGTTTTTCACTGCGCGTATTGGCAAAGTCAATGGCCGTACGCCTTTGCTTTGCTTTGCTTCCAACGCCGTTTTCAGCGCATGCGCAGTCGGAACCGTGATGTAGTCTATTGAATTGAATGTTAGTAGTTGGTAAACTTGGCATTCCATCAGATCTGGTGGTGAAATAGGTAAAAACACTGGCTGCATTCGTATGTGGGAAGTCATGGGTATGAACCCGGGTCAAGTCAAATCGATGACCAACAAAATTTATACTTGTCGTTACCTAGCCGGGCGCTTGGCATTAACAGGATAAGGCAGGGACTGGTTAGCTCACCTGAGTGGGATATCAGGCCATGGTGCTGGTGGCCTGGTCTTCCAGTGGGGCAACACTATAAAGTGACCATGAGTGAATGCTGTCACAAGTCGGAACCCCAACAAACAAAGAACTTTGCATTCTGAAGGCCAAGCTACACATCATCATTTGGAATCAAGACAAGTAATTTGTAACTGCAAACAACAATATAATTACTTCATTTGTTCATTTTATTCATTCAAAATACGATAAAATATCCAAGGACACAGACTTTCACTCAACATTTATATATATTATATATATATATAGGATTGATGTAAATGCCATCAATTTCAATGAAGCTAGAATCAAAGACCTTTATTTATGCAGACAGCATACAACATAAGTGGAGTGCCACAAAGGACTTGCTACCACCCTGCACAGTTTAGTTGATTGTTTGCTCAGACTCAAGTCACATAATACTCACTTGACACACATCACAACAAACAAATGTTCACTTCACAAAACACTTCTGTTCGATTACTGGAGTATATACATCGCTGGGTGACTAGTTCTTGCTGACAGATCAATTTGAAAGTTATCTTCTGAATATGTGTATGCATAATATATAAAATATATATATCACTATTTATCATAGTATATATTATACTAAATCGGAAAGTATTATACTAATAGCATAACGTATATTATATATCATGATAATATATATCATGATAATATATATCATGATAATATATATCATAATATATATCATTACATATATAATAGGTCCTATATATAATAATATATCATAGTATCTCATGATATATATCATACTATATTATAATACATACCGTAATATAATATGTACATGGAATATAAATGGAATCTATGAATAATACATTTCCATGTACGTTATGTGCATTATAATCTATATCATTATATATTACATGTATATGATACAAAACACATTATGCGAGTATGAAGGCATGGAAGGGAATTATGATTGTTAATATTATTCTGTATATTACCACCTCCTTGCTATGCTCATGACTGGTGGCACCGCCACCGGCAGACCTCCTCCCTACTGCTCACACCGGAGAAATGTTACGTCTATTATGCTATTTATTATAATATATCTCATTATACATGTATATTATAATAAATATGTAAATGTAATTGATATCATCCATGCATTCCATGTATATTACAATATACATTCCATGTACGCTATGTGTATTATAATATAATATACTGTGTATATGTTCATTTATTTTAATTGTTTAAATCGTATATTATGCATAATATATATAATATACCATGCATAATATAAATATATATATTATGCATAATATATATAATATACCATGCATAATATATATATATGCAGAGGCTTTGCACAGGCTGTTGACTTTTCCTCCCGAGACTTTTCCAGTATATTGTTGCAATAAGATTTTTAAAATAATTATTTCAATTTATGAAAAAAGCAAATAATCCTAAATTAAATTCCCAACCTAAGCACATATGTGGTTTTCCTAACATTTCAGGTTTTTCCTATTTGTTTTACCTCCATGTGAAAGTAACAGGACGGTCCCCAGGAAAATATTGAAAAAAGTTATACAAATTTATGTGTTCTGCGTAATTCAAAAAGAGCTAAAATAGTCAAATGCTTCTTTGACAGAAGATTTGGCCTACAAATTAAAAGTGGGAAATCGCGAGATTGGGGTTATTTTGCTACATTTTAAGGAGATCTCCCACCAAATCGGCAGACTTGACGCCTCTGGCTGCGTGTGTGTAGGTCAGGGGTTGGGGGAGGTGTGTGTGTGTGGGGGGGGGGGGGGGTAAATTGGGAGATATTCAGTGCCATTTACAAACAGTCTTGAACATTTCAAGCCCTATAACCCTGCAAGGAAACCGAGTATGTCACAAAGGTTATGTGAAACACCCAGGACACGAATTGTGTGTGCACTCATAAGATCTAGTTTCTAAATCTGCCAGCATTCGAAACTACAACTACACTGAATCAGACATTATATATATTATATATAACGTATGTAATATACACACATATCATTTAAATGATGTATTATGTTATATATATTAAATATTACATACAATATATATAATATATAGAATATATAGTATATATAATATATACATTTAATATATTATATATAATATACACACATAGCATATTAATAGATATAATATATCAATAATAATATATAATATGCTTAATTCAATATATATTACATAATATATAATCTAATATATATTACATATAATATATATTATATATAATACATAGCTCCCAACAGCAGGGGGGGGGGGGGAGTTGCACTCCACCAATGCGCGAATTGATGAAGTAGCAAAGTATATATGTCCCCTTAGCATTTATACTTGTATAATGCATTATACATCATATATATATTATGTGTGTTGTGATGACATTATTTAGAAAAATACTAATCTGATTCATACATGAGTCAATAAAAGCTCAAATACCTTAAGGAAATAAACATCATCATCACCAATGTAGCTTTGAACTGTGCACTGATAGGTTTACAATATTTGATGAGGTCTGACATGAACACAGAGTAACACATCAGGAAAGGTACTCCCTCTCACTGCTGTCTACTGTTCATTCCGACCTGATTGATGGTAGCATGTACTCGTACAAAAGGGGCTCTGTCAACTCTTCTTAAAGCTGCATAGTCCGATAAAGCATCAACGTTTTAAACCCAAAGCAATTATCTAGATTTGATCCTACATATCTAACTTAGATACTGATGCACTTATTAAGCACTTGTTGATGCATAAAAAGGGGTACTGCGCCAATTTAATAAACAGCTGTTATTGCTGAAGCCTATGGTGTTAGAATTTTGGCATGCTTGCCAAAACTAATTTGACATGTTTATACTTCAAATATCTCAAAAGTTAGCCATTTAAAAATAAAAGTTACTTTAAGCTAAAGTAAAGTAGATTATAACAATAAATTTA
Organism: Branchipolynoe longqiensis; assembly: GCA_030323885.1. Classification (NCBI taxonomy): domain Eukaryota; kingdom Metazoa; phylum Annelida; class Polychaeta; order Phyllodocida; family Polynoidae; genus Branchipolynoe; species Branchipolynoe longqiensis. The sequence continues at coordinate 193,869 of JASIRB010000758.1, read as the reverse complement.
ATATATTTATCTCAGAAAAATGACCCAAACTCAAAACCATCGGACTATGCAACTTTAATTCTACTTACAATTTAGACATGAAGAATGGGAGGTGTTGGGTATTTAAACTCCAGTACAGACCTCTGTGTTCCCTGACATTATCCTTAGATGATTAAAGGTGCATACCCCGATGCTCTTGAGTTGCTGCTTGATTGCTGTAATCTACTTTAACATAGTTGAAGTAACTTTTATTATAAAACAATACTTTGGAGATATTTGAAGTGAAAACATGCCAAATTAATTTTAGCATGTTCAAAATTGAGCAGTTTAGGCTTCAGCAGAAAACTGGTTCTATTACGTTGACTCCGTATTCCCTTTTATGTACCAACAAATGTTTAATAAGTGACCGGTATCCAAGACGCGTGCGCAAGATCAAATCTAGATAAGTGCCTTCGTTCTGAAAATTTGATGCTTTCATCGGACTATGCGGCTTTAGCTACTGTGCAAATGATGACACATTTTCCGTACCCAATAAGTTTACGTAAACCCTCAAATTAAATTGAAAAAGTAGAAAAAGGGGTAAACATACGCCAACATAGGCCCGCCTTCCATTCTTCATTCCATGATTACACGCGTTATTATTCTTTTTCTCGAAATGCATAAAGTTACTCATTCAAATAAGCATGAAGTATGTGAATGAAAGTTTGAAATAAAAACAACAAAATGCCAGACATTCATTTATAAAACAATATAGTCATTGAATCTGGCAGTATATCAAATTCAAAATTAATTATCTTTGTAGTTCTACCAAAATACAATATAATGTAATTATTTAGTTTTAAAAGTACCGGTCTGTTCAATGATCGCAAGGAGTCCCCAGTGACACGTGGCACAGGTCTGGTGGATGTTTAGTGACATCTGCCACATGACTGGTGGATGCTTAGTGACACCTGCCACATGAATCGTGGATGCTTAGTGACACCTGCCACATGAATGGTGGATGCTTAGTGACATCTGCCACATGACTGATGGCTGCTTAGTGCCACCTGAAACATGACTGCTGGATGTTTAGTGACATCTGCCACATGAATGGTGGATGCTTAGTGACACCTGCCACATGAGTGGTGGATGCTTAGTGACACCTGGCACATGACTGGTGGATGTTTAGTGACATCTGCCAATGTCTGGTGAATGCTTAGTGACACCTGCCACATGAATGGTGGATGCTTACTGCCACCTGCCGCATGAGTGGTGGATGCTTAGTGACACCTGGAACATGACTGGTTGATGCTTAGTGGTACCTGCCACATGTCCAGTGACACCTGTTGCATGTTTCCAATTACACCTACTGTGTCTACTGACACCCAGTATGTCCAATGCCACCGGCTCTGTTCCTGGTGACACCCACTGTGTCTGGCAACATGTACTGTGTCTGGTTACACCCCATCTACATCCACTGACACCCATTGTGTCCAGTAAGACTCATTCTGTCCGGTGAAACCATGGTGTGCAATCATACAATGTGTTTCTGATTACACCCAGTATGTCTGGTGACATCCATTGACTGGTGATAACCATTTTCTGGTGGCACCCATCGTACGGTGATTGCCAGAGTGTACAGTGACATCCACCTTGTCCAGTGACACTTAATGTGACCAGTAACACCCACTGTGTCAGAGACTCAATGTGTCTGGTGACACCAGAGTGTTCAATGACATCCACTGTGTCTAGTGACACTCAAAGCGTCTGGTGACACCAAAGTGTCCAATGACATCCAGTGTCTAGTGACACCAGTGTATCTGATGACACCCATTGCGTATAGTGACACCTCTGTGGGTGATGACAGCACCTGTGTGTCCAGTGACACACAGAGGGTGTCATGTGACACCCAGTGTATGTCCTGAGACACCCAATGTGCTAGCCAGCATATTGCATGTCACAACAGCCAATATCTCGAGTAAACATGCACTGTGTCCAATGACACCCCAGACAATTCCTCCCGGACACGCCTACAACATAAACACTCTAGGACCACAATAGGACCACAACTTACCTGAAAATAAAAGTGGACACACTAACAGATTATGTACATCTGTAATTATAAAACTACACACCTCCCCCCCCCCCCTGCACACCTGCTTTCTAATCTAACCAATCACCAGCAGCAAAAAGCCTCGTGGGAATGTCCAAGAAAAGTGGCATATTATTATTAACTATTAACTAATTCCATATCAAATTAATGAATTTAAAAACTAGTACATCACAATGAAAGTTTAGTAGTCATGAGTGCATACTCAGTATCCATGGCAAAACGCGGCATCGATAACCCCGGTGTCATATCTATTTGCTTCAGGGTTTATAATAAAAGAAACAAGTCTAAACAAATAAAACCATCTCTTCCATACAGTTGAATTCATCGCAAATACCACAATAACAAATTAGTAAAAAAGTTGGGTCACATTGTTTACATTGCGTTTGGTTTGGTGGGAACAATATGTTCCCCGCCCCACATGATGTACTCTGGACTCTACTTCCGGTGGACGGACAAGTTCATCGTCCTTCCACCTAATTGGCCGGTGGCCTTACACTCCTTTTGCGCCGGCAGCAGTGGCTCGCCACTCTCTTCACTTCTCGACGAGCCTGCAATGTACACATTTTCCCTCCCACCCACCCTACTGCTGTATTTTGTTCTTTTATTCGTAGGGCAGGACTTGGACGCTACTGTCTCAGCTTAATAAACCTTTTTCTTATTGTTATCTGCACCACTCCCATCAGTCTCGCTCCTTGGCCAAATCGCAATCCCTTGTTTGGCTTTTGCTACAAGAGATTTACGAACCACCTTTATGTGATGGAAGAGTAGTTTTAAATACATAATTCAGATCCTATCTTTCCTAACCGACCACATGAAATTCGATCTTCTCATCCATGATATTTTATTAAGTAAACACTGGTCCATCACAACAAAATTACAAATACAAGGTTTATTAATTAATAGATAGTCGAACATTGACACTCCACAGGCAAGGCAACGAATGTGCACAATATGCGATACATATGCAAGTGTGTATCCGACATCCAATATTCCATAGACAGGATACACGGTATCCGACATGCGCAGATGCCACATGTGTGTAGCACCCCCCCCCCCGCTTTCAAACGCTATTGCTATGTGTTAATTATGCAAATTTGTGCGTGGAAATAGTTTCCTGTTTCTTGAACCAATTAGATTTTACATACATTGTATATATCATCTATTAAATCATGCCTATGGAATCACTATCATAGTCTAATTGTGATAGTAAAATAGCCTCTTGAGGATTGTTTCATCCGAGCTTCGATGAAAACACAGCGAGATGTCAGATTCTAGAATAAATTCTAAATATCGTTAAATCGCTCTAAATCGACCGACCATGGGACCGACTTTAAATGGTCCATTTAGGGAGGTGGTCGGTTTAGGGAGTTTTTTTTATATCATTACAATGGTATGGTATGGGCGATTGTTTGAGATCCAAATAAAGTGATGGATATAGGGGAGTAGGCGATTTGTGGAGGTGGCCGGTTAGAGAGGTTTTACTGTATGTCTTCATTACCCAACAGAGTCGTGCTTACATAATACAATAACACCAAATGTGAAACATTAATTATTCTTATAATAACAATACACAAATCCACTTCTAGTTCACACAATACATTCATATTCCTTTTTACATCTCACAGAACACGGCACTAGTGCAAGAGACTTATAAACCATTTCATGGAATGCTATTGTATGTCGGTGTGCAAAGTTTAACACCACAGAGACACGGATAGTAACACTAAGAAACACATACATGATGGACAAATGCCTTCTATGTTCGATATCAGGCTGTACCTAGTGCCAAGTTTATATGTGATGCAATATATTATGGGATGTATAATTAATTATGCAGATATAAATAGGCGGAGTATCCTTATTATTTAATATTTGCCATTACGTTACTTTGATATATTATTAGCCAATCGCTGACCTGCCTGAATTTGCCCCGTTGCCTACTACTAGCGCCACCAATGGGCACCTTCCTCGGCAAGCTCAGCCGGGCAGTGGCTTCTCTATGCGGTTTCAAACTTTTACCGGTATGCCTGTTATCGTGCTATGCCAAGACGCTCAATAAAAGTGTCCGACCCAACACTCGTCTGTATCCTTCCCTTCCTTACATAGCCCTACTTTATATTATATATATATTTTATATATATATTATATATATTATATATATATATTATATATATATTATATATATACTATATATATAATTATAATATATATATAATTTACATAATATATATATAATATATATATATATATCATTACAATGGTATTGTATGGACGATTGTTTGGGACCCAAATAAAGCGATCAATATAGGGGAGTGGTCGATCTGTAGAGGTGGTCGGTTGGAGAGGTTTTACTGTATACAATTTGACTTACTCACCTCTAATCCTTTAAAGCTATATAATATGACTTATATTAACTTAATCACCTTTAATTGCTTAAAACTATACAATTTGACTTTAAAATATTGCATCTACTGATCTTTAGCCTGCCTGCAACTGATCACCTTTAATTATGTTAAACTATACATTTTTACTTTTAAATATTGCATTTACTGATCTTTAGTCTGCTTGCAACTGTATTCATATACATGCAGTTCGCTACAAAGTGATAATGTGTCGAATTAAATAGTTATTGAAGTTAAACTGTCAGTTGAATGAATATATTGGGTAGAATGTACTTGTTATGTGTTCAAGAGTAAAGGACTTTTTATATTATGTAGTCTATCCCACCTGATACCCTGGATATGATATCATTTATATATATATGTATAAGTCACCCCAAATGTGAGATGTCTAGTGTACAATAGTGAGAATAAAGACCTTTGTGTTCATATCAAACAATGACATGCCACTCTCTTGAAAATTCAACATAGTTATTTGACTATCACAAAAAGCATCGCTACTATTAATATACAAATGGCAAAATGAGATTAATTCGCTAATGACATTATTATTTTAGGAAGCGTCAACCAAAGGGTGCAATGTGCTACTGTTTATGCGATACCCATATCAACACTCTTCTACCTCAAGACCCTCACTGTGGCTGGAGAGTGGTGTTAGAGTAGAGGATTGGACACCTATTTATAGACGCGCTGCAGTTACCACATGTGGTCAGGTGACCAAAACACCCATGACCCGCTAGGACCAGGGGAGCGTTCAGGGTCCATCTCGAAGGTGCCTCGGAGATGGCTCTGACGTCACGCTAGTCTGAACGCATTTAGCTGTCGTCCGCCTCGAAAATGTTGGCCTCCATAGGCGGCAGCCATTTGCAATAGAAAAGCTGCGTTGTGATTGGATGAAATTACTGAATACGGCAGCCATTTCCGAGGTGCTTTTTGTCTCCTATCTGAAAAGGCAGGCGTCTCTGAGACGTCTCCGAGACACACCCTGAACGCAAATAGGCCAAAAACCATCGCGGAGACGTCTCTGTGGCGCCTCCGCAATGCACCCTGAACACGGCCCAGGTATTTAAGAGCCCGTGACACCTGCCTCGGAGGTCAGATCATGACCTCTCAGGCAAGGAATAAAGATTTGAACCAACACTCCGGCGTTTGCGTCTTTTCATTAAATTGCGAGGTTCCAGTAGGGAGGCCCAACCTCATCACAAGAGTAAAGCCACACCTGTCGCAGAATAAAATTGTGTACCATTCACAAGGTGCTTCGCTCCATGTGTGAGAATAGCAATCAATGTAGGTCATCTGCCGTGTCATGACAATTAAAAAGCACAGAGGCGAAGTCTTCTTTCAAATACAAAAACGATATTGAGTGAAGTTTTGAGGGGGATCTCGAAAAGATCTCATCACGTAAAATCAACTGTTGGATAGTAAAATAAATCTCTAAAAAAGTAACTCAGCCAGCCAACCGAGACACAACACACTCCGTACTAAAATGACACCAGGTGAACATTATTGTGTAAGTATTACGTAACACCACGTGATGGCTATGCTGGTTGGTGCTGTTGTGTTAAAGCGTGAGAGGGCGTTGTTGAGGTGTGTGTGAGGGTGTGGGGGGGATTGGAATGATACCCCACTAATGATTTCTGCGCATGTCTAGTCGTGAGGAATGACAGTATTAATCATATATTTAAAGCTGCATAGTCCGATGAAAACATCAAATTTTCAAAACCAAAACAATTATCTAGATTTGATTCTACATATCTAACTTAGATACCAGTGCACTTATCAAACATTTGTCGCCACATAGAGGGGAACACGAATGACATTTAATAGAACCTGTTACTGCAGAAGTTACTGTCAGAGTTTTGGCGTGCTTGCCAAAATTAATTTAGCATGTTTTCACTT